>JACLAT010000111.1:27500-147619 GCA_018105865.1 Metaphire vulgaris
ATCCTCCTCACTCTCTGATTTTCCTCTCAGTTTAATTGTGACAACAGAGGGAATAAGTCAGACATATTCACGCAGCTATTTTATTCTGAAGTTAAGATTGATCATTCTTTTATTTTTAATACACGCACGATTATGGATGCGCAATATAATTTACATGTAAGATGAATAAGTCGCGTAGGATAGCCTAATTACTTGCTTGCTATTCGAAAGTTGTTTCTCTAGTTCTGGTAGCGTTCAGTCGAATTCTGCTAACCTCATGTCGAAAATGTCTTTTTTGTCGAATGAGGAATCAGTAGCGTGTAGAGGGGCGGGAGGGGCGGTGGCCCCGGGCGCAGGCCAGGGGGCGTAAAAATTGACCTGATGACCTTTTTTGCTTGGCGCACCAAATTTGGGGGCTGGTGGCCCCGGGCGCAGACCAGGGCAGGAGGCGTAAAAATGGACCCGATGACCTTTTTTGCTCGTGGGCGTATTTTGGATAACTTGGCCCCGGGCGTCGGCCACTCTCTACACGCCACTGTGCGGAATAAAGAGATTGTTATTGATAAGTTGGAAGACCATTCATTTGTTAATATTTGCAAACGGAAAGTAATTAACCAGCTAAGCATTGACTGCACCTGGCGAATGAAAAGTAATATACGACGCCCTTGATTTGTTTACAATGTGAAAGCAATATTAAAGTACATTTTAATTTTTATTTTATCTGAAATTCATGAAATCATACAGTTAGATTAACTAAGAATTTGATTTGGTGTGTTATCGGCTGTTGCTTCTATGCATAATGTAAATTATATTGGCCATTCAACAAAGCCATGTTATTGTCGTCGTAAAAATGACCTGTGTAATGACCGTAAAAAGGCCTGTGTAAAAATTACAGTGTATAATTATGGATTTCTAGAGGTCGGTTAGCCCTGCGTTGAATTGGCCAAAGGTGCTGCTACTTTCGACGCCAATCCTGAGGTAATTGGTTTGGCATCAATTAAAAGATGTTTTTGTCAGTCAGTATGAAGCATTTTTCTCAAAACAAACACGTACTATGATTAATTTTAATCCGAATAATATTGCTGTAAAGTGATTTTTATTACCGAGAAACACGGAAAACTCATTCTTAACTGGTCAGAAGATTTCCTTAACGGGTCAGAGAACAAACCCTTGTGCAGCCTCATAAAAACTGAAAATACGTTCACTAGGATACAGTAGGAAACACCGTTCTTAATATGAACAGTGTTAATTTGATTAGTTGCAACTGAGAAACACTGACATTTCAAGAGCAGGGAGCGATTTGTAGGGGAAAGGGGAAATCTCTCCCCACTGCCCAACTGCATCTCCCCTACTGCTACATCCTTCACCACTACATCCCCCACTACTACATTTCCTAACAACTACATCCCCATCCCCCAAGCTCGATATATTCCCCCCACTGCTCCAGGTCACAAATCGCACCCTAGACAAGAGTTGCAAATTCCGACTTCAAGTATATAAACGGCTACAAATATCAGAATCAAACACAATGCAGAGTATGAGAGAATTACAGATAAACTGAAAAAGCAAAGAACGAAATTAAATTTATCAATACATATCTATGATTAAGCAAAGGCATCATGGGAAATGTTTTATGACCTTTTTCTGAATTGTTTCAGGGCGTTCAGATTTCTTTAGACTAATGTGGTCAGGAATGAAAGAACCCATTAAAGAATTCTTATTCTTCTTAATCCAAAATAAATTTGGTGCCATTGCGAATACGTAGAACGAGAGTTCACATGCATCGAATGACGCTATTTGTGACAGTTTCCCCGATGTCATGTCCATGCTTTTTCAGCCAATCATAAGCACTGGAGTCCAGTCGTTGCTTTCCAAATATCATTCCTCCATCATCTTCTGTTTTTATCCGAGTCGATCTGGATGTTTCCAGTCGCATTTCATTTCAGTTTTTTCAAAAAACTTATCTCTGCATTTCAGAACTTAAGCAGTCTTGTTGCGAAACCCACATATTTTATCATGGTTATTTATGGCTAAGAAGGCCTATATGAATATTATCTGACTCAGCCATAATACTCAATCAATGTATGAAACGGAACGTGATATCATTGCAACAGCAAGTCTCTTTCATTGTTCACATGTAATTCTATCTCAATGCAAATATAATTAAACCGGAATCACTGGATATGATTGCTATTAACTTAATAAACACCGATTTTTCAAATATTGCTGCTTTATGTTAACATACAGTATGCACTAATAACTTTGATGACAATATATACAGTATACACATATATATACATATATATAGGCTTATATATACCGTGACAATGCCAGATAGGCAAAAACGGGGAGATATAAACACACTTTTAAAATTAAAAAATGGATTGCTGAATCAATTCATATATTCTTTGATGAAAGTGCTCGGGAATATAAGGGCCCCTTAAGGAATTCTTATATGCTCTGCTCTGTCGTAATGCAGCAAAGAGAATGACTGCGCTGAAAAGAGGCAAATCTATTATTTGAAACATCATGTCTTGTCGGTATACATGATACAGACTAAAATCATCAGAATAATCAATCAGATCGGATATTGAATATAGTTTTTGCTGACATGTGTAGAGGTATTTCAGAAATTCCCAAGCGTTCACCTTTAAGCAAACTTCGTGAGAAGTTGCGATAATTTTCGGCGAATTGGAGAAAGAGATATTCCTGTGTAAAGTGGCAAATCCCAAAGTTACCTGTAAATGTTCATCAAATATCTTTGACAATCTGTTACACATCAGAAGAGGCATGTGTATATCAAGATTCGAAGGGCTGATATATGAAGATCCAATTTTGGCTCTTATGAAACAGTTCGAAACATTTCCAGCATTCGATGCGAGCTTCTTTGTAAGATTTTGTGGCTGTAAAGTAAAAATTTGCACGATAAGCTAATGTGACGCTTAGCAATAGCGAAGGAGAAGATTCCTTGATCTTGTGAAACGTATCTTCTCTATGACTGTCTCGACGATACACTGGGACTGAATTTTTAAGCAGTTTGCGAATAAAGATCCTTATGTCACTTTCGGAAAATGACTGATCACCATCATAGCATTCCCATAACTCAGAGTCGAATAAAGCACAGTTAAAATTTTCAACGCAAACGACGTAATCTTTGCTTGTTTGTCTTTGAGTAACACTGTCATTTCTGGTAAAAACCATTCACAGTCAGACAGATATTGAGCACGATGTCCGTTTAATTTCTCATTGAGAGGACATGAGTCATATATGCTGGGGACTTCATTTACGAATCTCTTTGAAACCGTTAGAAAGTAACATTGAGATGCGTCGCAATATACATCAACGATGCTAGGTGTTTCAGTCAATAATTTCAGCACCATTTGTAATTCTTCATTTTCCAGATGACTCATTATATTGCATTCAGCAATGAAATATTTGGGGCAGAATTTCTCATCTAGACATTTGACAAACCGGTCAAACAATGTGTTTACATAAGTGTCTACTTTTTGTTCATGCCAAAATTCCGGAGGAAATTCTTCGCAAGCCCACAACATGAGTGTCTTAAAAAAGTATGTTTGAAAACATTTTTTGCTTTCGCCACCGTAGTACTCTGAAAATTTTCTTTTGGCTAATCTAATGGCATGATAGGTTAGTTTCTGAGCTGGCGTCCAACTGTGAATCAATAGAAGTTCTGCTTTTGAGAATGAGAATCTCCATTCTGTGTCGTCAGAAGAGCTCCATGTACGAAGTTTAGAAACAAAATGACAACCGCCTCTTGTTATCCTGGCGATCAATTTCTCATTCGGCCATCCGTTAAATCTTTTGCGCTTTCTCCATTCTTCGGCTTCAACTGGCCAATACGGACAGTAGACTGCGAACACTCTGTCATAGACTAATACTTTATTATTTATGTTAAGGAAAGATCGACGTTCATCTGTTAGCCTTTCCTCATACGGAAATGATGGACCTCTGGACCTCCGTCTTTTATGTCCCTTATCTCGGGTGGACGTCGGAAGTAAGTGGGATTATCCTCCGTGTTGTCTCGATCGACAACCAATCTTGCATATCCTGACAGTGTCTGTCTGCTGTCTATTCGAAGAACAGTGCATTTGGTATTTTTTGGAGGATTTCTGTTCCAAGGAATTGCACAAATATCAAAATAGTATTGTAAGACATCCCTGTCTGTTTGGTTGGCTACGGTATATTTTACCGGTAGGCCTAATTCATAAAAACTACCACAGTTTAGGGTACGTAAATAACTCAATGCGGTAAAACTCCTCAAACGAAATATTTTATAATCCATATTTCCACAGCACTGGACATTTGGATCCGAAAGAAGAATTTGATTTTTCTTCGAATATTCACTCCAAAAATAATGCCTGTAATTGACAAAACATTATTTTCGGCCAATTGATTTCTGTCATGACGCTTTGAAAGGCTCCATGTTAAAAAACAGGAGGATATCTAATCTTGTTATTGAAATCCAAAGTTGTTGGTCATTGTTGAAGTTTTGCATGTGGCCAGCAATAGGAAACTCGATTTGCACCATGACTTTGTACGATCAGACTATAAAATGGCTTTTCAACATTGTCAATTTTGAACATTATATTTCATAAATCAAATCTAGAGATTTCTTCTAAGTCGTTTGCATATACTACATTTGACAATTGTCGGGATCTTCCTAGAAATTCATTCAATCCCCCACCAACTTTTTAGAAATTCATTGATCCCCATCAAGAGTTCTTGAAATCGCCATTGGTCTTATATATATATATATATATATATATATATATATATATATATATATGCATATATACCCTGCCCACTAAAAACAAGCAATGCACTTTTATCATCACAGCCTTACAAATACTGAACCGACTTTTAAAATGTTTTTAGTTTTTGAATCGGGATACAATTACCTAAGTCAACATGAGCTTCAAATTAATTTGCGTAATGCATTAGTAGCAACCTATCAAATCATGTCATCAAGACAAACTGACGTATGTTCAAAGTGTCAGAGCGTCTGCTATCACTGGACCCACCGACAATTCGCGCAACTGAACCACATCGATGGATTTTCCAATTTTTCAAAGCAAAAGTTTAAACTACCATGACGCCAGTCAGGTCCGGATTAACGTCCGAGTGGGCCTGAACCTGCATATTTTAAGCGGAGTTATATTAGTAAATTTTTAATGTTTCATAATGACAAATGCGACAAGAGATTTAGAGAACTGTCACATTAAGCACTGTAAACACAACACCTGACAGACTAGACTTATTTAAATCTAAAACATAATAAATTACATAATCCGTTGTATCCTTAATCTAATAATCTAAATTACTAAATATTTTAACAAAATTCTACGAAACTGAACTGTCTTTGATTGAGTTAATTAGCTAAAACCTAAATCCTAAACTTGTTGGGATTTTTTAAACAGCAAATTGTTCAATTACTGAATTTAAATCAAGCTGTTGAAGTAAAAAAAGTCAAGCATGGACCAATAACGGTCAAATGCCCTGGCTCTGCTGTGCACAGAAAACAGCGCTAGGGCATTTGGCCGTTCTTGGTCCATGGTACGACCTTAATTCGCTTTTGATGCGCTTCTGCTGTGAGAATGAACTTTGGCCGCTGCAGTTACTGGTCATTAGACAAAAATACACGCTTAATGCAATGGAGACATTTGGGAAGGCAGCAACTAGGCCATGCATTTTAATAGATGTGAACGTCATTCTGTATTTCGCTGCTTTCGCTTCTAACATTTTCGTTTACAATTGATGCGATTTCATTGCTAACTTTGTTAAGCAAAGCAACAAACTCAACAATTTCATATGAAAACTGCATCTCAAGGTCGTCAATGTAGATTTTGACCAAATTTTTGGCCTTTGCTCGCAAATCAGAAGAAGTCAAAGCGGTAACCTGGGACAGAAAACCAAATCTATCTCGCATAACACTATATGCAGTGATCCCTTGATTCAAAGCTGCTAAGAGCTTGTCAATAATTGGAATGAATGCGTGTAATTTAAACTTGTTCGACGCTGTTAATCATCCGGCATCGTATGTTTCTGCATCATTATACTCCCATCGTTTATTTTGCTTGATTTTTCTTTAATCGAACAGAGAACAAATGCTTGTCGTGAGTAAAGAGACGCTATTTCATTTGGAAATTCTGCTAACAGTTTACAAGAATTGTACCGCTGCTCTTCACGCCATCTATAATATTAAAATCCTTATTCTGTATGTCTGTTACCTTCAAGAGTTCTCATTGGTTAACTATTGGTAGACGGTTTAGTCCTTACGTCGCGATGCGTTGGTGGGCGATGTTCGAAGACGACGTCGCTATTGGTAACAATTGTTCGTAGTTTAGCACGGTTTAGTGGAGTCATTGCAGCGTCAGAGGGGTGGGCGTGCGACGACGTTGCTATTGGTAACAATTGTTCGTAGCTTGAGAAATTTTAAAGTACATTTTAACATACACAAAAATACGTGTACAGCGTCACAAATGGTCACAGTTGCGTGATTTTAACGTACGTAGGCCTAATTATTATGTGGCGCAGAGCTTGGCTAGGTGGCGTATGTACATCATTGAAACGTTGTTCGGCATGAATTCAATGATTGGGTATTAGGTATAGGTATTGGATTAGTATTATCCTGCACTGCGAGCGAAGCGAGCATCTTTCTAGTCTATAATATTAAGATTCTTGCTCTGTATGTCTGTTACCTTCAAGCGTTCTGATTGGTTGGCTGGGTGAGCGTTCTGATTGGTTGGCTGTGTGACGTTTACATTCGTTACCTTCAAGCGTTCTGATTGGTTGGGTGAGCGTTCTGATTGGTCGTTCTGGAAACTTAGGCTTTGCGAAGCGAACGGCGACGCGAAGCGAACGGCGACGCGAAGCGTTTGACGAAGCGTACGTTGCAGCGTCAGAGCTTGGCTACGTGGCGTATGTGCATCAGTGAAACGTTGTTCAGTAGCATGAATTCAATGATTGGGTTTTAGTATTATCCTGCACTGCGAGCGAAGCGAGCATCTTTCTAGTACTCTAGGCTTATCATCTTCGGTAAGGCTTATCTAAAGGCTTATCATCTTCGGTAAACGGCATTTTTAAACCTTTGAATTTTGAATTACCTATAGTGGCGCTAACCCTACGTCACCGTGTAATGTAATATCATCATCCTCCACTCTGCCACACCGGCGCTGGGCGATGACATGAGTTAACTGCAGGCTTGACCATGTGACAGATTTGTCTGTCCAACACCCATCCCATCGTCCCATGGGATTTCCATTATAATATTAATATGAAATAATAATCATGTGTAATACAGTTCAAATGAAATTATGAATTATGAAATATATGAAAGTTTATGTTTGATGCCTTCTAAATAGGACTACGTTTACAAAGAGACGTGTAAAACGACAGACTTTATTAACTCTACTAAATTTTATGTCTCACCACAAAATGTAGATGCACATATTATAAGTGGCGGCTCTAGGATTTGGCAAGTGGGGGCCGTTGGGACGGCATAATTAGATCGTCTATGCTAAGGGAAAATGTAAACCGAATTTCAAATACCTTTTCTGCAATAAATTCATATGGAATATGTCATCATAATATTTTGACAAATCAAAATATTAAGCAACTTTTGTTCAGAATTGAGTATCGAACAAGTACTACAAATCGGTAAGTAGGCCTACACGTGTCTGCAAGGAATTTATAAGACTTCCACTTACCCAATGTCAAGCTGCTGAAAATGAATGCGTCACCGACAATTACGTCCGCAGAGAAGTTGTCATTGTCCTCGTTTGGCAATCTGACATCTATTTCCACAACGATCGACTGGTTCAGATCATACTGAAATATTATCGTCTCTGCCTGAACAGACTCTATCTCTCTCTTCCCCTCTCTCTCAGCCATTTATAATATTAAGATTCTTGCTCTGTTTGTCCAGTTTGTCTGTTGCCTTCAAGCGTTCTGATTGGTCACCAATCGACGTTGCGAAGTCGAATGCGTAACCTCTGTCCTGGGCTGTGAACGAGGCTGTTGCCATTGACAACCATTGTCTATTGTTTAATCAAAACTGTGTAACAATCGAATTGCGTAACCTCTGTCCTGGGCTGTGCACGAGGCTGTTGCCATTGACAACCATTGTCTATTATTTTCTAATCAACGGAGCGTTCGAAGCGTCTTAATTGCAGCTCAAACCCCGTTCCTTTTCCTCTCCGTCAGAGCCCATCCCTCTCTCAAACAAACCCCCCCTCCCTCCCCACCCCTTCCCCTCCCCACCCTCTTTCCACCCCTCCCTCTCCCAACCCCTTCCTCCCCTCCCAACCCCCAAACCCTCTCCCCTTCCTTCCAACCCCCAAACCCTCTCCCAACCCCTTCCTCCCCACCCTCTTCTCAACCCCCTTCCTCCCAACCCTCCCCAACCCCCTTCCTCCACCCCCTTCTCCCCATCTCTCTTCCACCCCCTCTTCCCATCCATCTCCCAACCAACCATCCCTTTGGTTGAGCTTGGCTGTGTGCCTCGGAATATAACCCCCTCCTCCCGAAATCTACCGCAATTTGACGCAAATGTGCAACGTCATGCCCTATAGATTAGCATTATGAGATTTTTGCATAGCTACGGAAATCTACCGCATAGATTAGCATTATAAGATTTTTGCATAGCTACGGAAATCTACCGCAATCTGACGCAAATGTGCAACGTCATGCCTATAGATTAGCATTATGAGATTTTTGCATAGCTACGGAAATCTACCACAATCTGACGCAAATGTGCAACGTCATGCCCTATAGATTACCATTTTGAGCTTTTTGCATAGCTACGGAAATCTACCGCAATCTGACGCAAATGTGCAACGTCATGCCCTATAGATTAGCATTATGAGATTTTTGCATAGCTACGGAAATCTACCGCAATCTGACGCAAATGTGCAACGTCATGCCCTATAGATTAGCATTATGAGATTTTTGCATAGCTACGGAAATCTACCGCAATCTGACGCAAATGTGCAACGTCATGCCCTATAGATTAGCATTATGAGATTTTTGCATAGCTACGGAAATCTACCGCAATCTGACGCAAATGTGCAACGTCATGCCCTATAGATTAGCATTATGAGATTTTTGCATAGCTACGAAATCTACCGCAATCTGACGCAAATGTGCAACGTCATGCCCTATAGATTAACATTATGAGATTTTTGCATAGCTACGGAAATCTACCGCAATCTGACGCAAATGTGCAACGTCATGCCCTATAGATTAACATTATGAGATTTTTGCATAGCTACGGAAATCTACCGCAATCTGACGCAAATGTGCAACGTCATGCCCTATAGATTAGCATTATGAGTTTCAAATGTTCCGTTTAGTACTTTAAACTTTAAAGGTCCCTTTTATAATTCCTTACGTTTCTATCGATTCCTGAAATTTTTATCCCCGGGTTTCTTGCAAAGGAATTAATTATTCATCGATTATTAGTTAAATTAAATGCATGTTTGTGCAGCGCCGAATGGTGAATAGGAGCTTCGTATAGCACCTATATCTCAGCGGTTATAAACGTTAGAAAGACGCGGTTACGCTTCGCTTAAGGCTAATTTTATAGAGCACATTTAGGCCCGATTTGTGTAAGCAGTTTATGTTTAATTTGTTTGTTGGAATATTCGTTGCCTCGAACGAAGCGAGCCTGCACTGCGAGCGAAGAGAGAAGCGAGTGCGAGCGAAACGAGCATTTTTTGTATAATATTAAGATCCTTGCTCTGTATGTCTGTTACCTTCAAGCGTTCTGATTGGTTGGCTGTGTGAGCGTTCTGATTGGTTGGCTGTGTGACGTTCTCATTCGTTACCTTCAAGCGTTCTGATTGGTCGTTCTGGAATCTTAGGCTTCGCGAAGCGAAATGCGACGCGAAGCGAACGGCGACGCGAAGCGAACGGCGACGCGAAGCGAACGGCCACGCGAAGCGAACGGCCACGCGAAGCGTTTGACGAAGCGTACGTTGCAGCGTCATAGTGTGTAGGCCTACAACTCGCGAAGCGAACGGCGACGCGAAGCGAACGGCCACGCGAAGCGTTTGACGAAGCGTACGTTGCAGCGTCAGAGTTTGGCTACGTGGCGTATGTACCTCATTGAAACGTTGTTCAGCAGCATGAATTCAATGATTGGGTTTTAGTATTATCCTGCACTGCGAGCGAAGCGAGCGCGAGCGAAGCGAGCATCTTTCTAGTGTATCATTTCAATTTCCAGAACACATACGTTGGTGCAGCTAATAGATACATGAGCACAACTGCCGATTCTAATTGCTTGACTACAGATAAACATCTAAACTTCCTCCCTAGGTAATTAAAGTTTGGCACCTTTCAAGATGCCTGCTGCGGCCGTTTGCGAGATGTTTCGGCTATGACACTAATGTTCTTTCTCGAGCTATCTGACCCAGCTATTAAGAGTATGGGTCCACTGGGAGGAGGCATACAATTGGGGGCAAGGGCCCCCATGTGGAGCTGCCACTGAATTATATTATGAATATATGAAGAAAAAGAAAAGTAAAAAGCTTCGAAATGGTTTAAAAATTAAAAATAATAAGAGAAGCTCTGTCCCACGAGTCCCATGAGATGGGATGGAACAGTGCAGTCCCATCCCATCCCATCCCATGGGACGAATACCATGGGATTCCCATGGGACGTCCCGTCCCATGGACAAGCCTGGTTAACTGCCTCCACGGAGTCCTGTCTTGTGAGACCCGATGGGCTTCAAGATTACTGTTCGAATAAAGTTACCCATAGTCTCCAACGTCACCTACCTGAAACGAGTTCAATAATTTCTAGCTTACAGCGACAATCTCGATCAGTGTCTGACTATTTCGATAAAAATTCTGCGTTCGATAGACTTTTAAGTTATAACTCGAACCCGGAAGTTCAAAATGGTTTCTATTTTCAACTTAATGGCGCCCATTAACCGATCTGAACGAGAAGTGGGGTAATAATAGGCAGTATGACCAGGGCCATATTAAGGCGGGGGCTGAGGGGGCTGTAGCCCCCGACCCACCATGAAAAATAGGCCCACCGATTTTCCATGTTTTTTCTTTGCTTGTGAGTACGTTTTGCAAGCGAGGTAACCTTTTTATGCTCGTCAGCACGATTTGGATGGGAGATAACCTTTTTTTCGCGTCAGCACGATATTTTCAGTATAGGCGACGGGCTTTTTTTCTCAGCCCCCCGGCTTACTCGGACCTTAATCCGGCCCTGAGTATGACACTGTATTATGAGTTACTTTATGAGTCATGTAGCCTAAAAATACGCAAATTGGAAATACACTGCAGCTGCTACTGTGTATATTTACTGTATAAGCTCGTGCGTCAAAAGACAATGGGGGCGTAGATCTGCCTTTCTCATCCGGCCATGTCATCGGCTCTGGCGAAGTTGGTTCTAACAGAAGAAACTGATGAATATAAATAGGATACGATGAAGTCAACGGGTCACGTGACCAAAGTAAGTCCTTAAGGCCATTTCGAAGAGATCAGTGGAAAGCATGGGAGTTCCATTCAAATGCGACATCTGTATCAGACGACTACAGTCATGCATGTAAAGGTACAAAGGTATAATCCATCTGCTCAGCGCCCGTACGGAGAACCGAAGGGTTAGCGCCTTCAGTTTTACATGGCAGCGGCTGAATGAGGGCGGTTGCCAGCCTTTCCCTCACCGCTTCTCCTTCCACCGAGTTAACACCCGATGTACTCATTTTAATCTTAAATCATTAAAAAATAAAAGCAATTAGGTTAATAGCATTTTCAAATAGATATTCAAATGCTAGTCATCTTTATAAAAATCTAAATATTTTAAATGTCACTAATATTTATAAACATCAAAGTGCAATATTTATGTACAAATACATAAATAATCTACTACCCAAATATTTTATCTAGAGGAGTATTTTAAAACAGTAAATAAAAGAAACATGTACAATGTAAGAAATAGTGATAAAATATTTATTCCATTTGCAAGAACTAATACTAGACTTCTCACAATAAAAATATATGGCCCACATACATGGACCAATCTCCCTACTCAGATTAAAAATATACCAAACCTAACACTGTTTAAAAAGAGACTTAAACAAATAATTCTACAGGATTAGACATATTTTAAACGTTAATCTTTAATCTACCTTAATACAGAAACTTATATGCTATGTGTATTTTTTTACTTAAATTCAAATCATTAAACTAATTCTTAACTTGTGTCTGCTATCATTTTAAAATTTTCATATGTACTGGTTACTTTCTTGCGGGATCCATGATCCCTTCAGTAACCATTTATTTCTTTCTTTCTCAATTTGATTTGTTACAATATTATTACTGGACAAGTACATAGGCTTATGTACCTGTTATTTTTGTTTACATGTTATGTAAATTGTGGAACAATTATGGAGAAATAAATAAAGAAGATGTCAATATAAAATAGATTTCAATTTCTAAAATTGACGCTAATTATGTTTGTGGTCAGTGACGGTTACAGGAATTCTTGGTGGGGGATGAAAAAATGCATTGGACGTTGGTAAGGGGATGCAAAGTGAAGAATAAAAACAAAAAAGAGAAAAGGTCATTGTTAATTGTGTTTTGCTCACTAAATTTTAAGAAACCTTGTCAAAAAAACGACAAGAAGGTCATTTTCAGTATGTTTCACTAATTGTTTTAACTCACCGTAAAATATGTTGACAAGCAGAAAAAGGTAATCCGCAACCCTGGTGGGGGGATGCATCCCCAGTCATCAACATGATGGAACCACCACTGTGTGCGGTTAATCATAGCGATGTCATTGTCGTCGTAATCCTATCGCATGAAGAAGCTTGTGTAAAGATTACGTCTGAAATTAGCACTGCGTTGAATTGGCCAAAAGTGCTGATATAGTTTTGACGCAATCTTGAGGTCATAGCTTCTGTTCGATCAAGGCAAAACGATTTTGTCAGAATGAAGGGAATTTTTTTCTTTAAAAATCGAAATTCAATATTAATTTTAATTAAACGGAATATCACGTAATATTATTGTTGTTAAGTAGCCGTTATGCAGGCTCATAATAACATGAATTAGCGTACATGAACAGTTTAAATTCGATCGGTTGCAACTGAGCAACGCTGACAGAAGTTGAAAATTCCGACTTCGATTATATGAATGTAATTATCAGAGAAAAAACACAAATTATTTGAGAATTACAGACACAGAAAAAGCAAATATCGAACTGGATTTCATCAAGACACAAAAGCATTATGGGAAATGAAAATTGTGCCTTTTCTGCATAGCATCCTGCCACTAATGGGGTCAGGAATGAAAGCACCCCTTAAAGAATTCTTAAATACTCTGCTCTGTCGTAATGCAGCAAAGAGTATGACTGCGCTGAAATTAGAGTTATTCATTAATTGAGACATGCATGGTCGAACGAAATCTGACCGGTTAGTTTGATAGAAAGTCGAATTAACGGAATAAGAACAATCAGTCAACTCAGATATTGAATATAGCTTTTGCTGACATTGAATGTAGACGTATTTCAGAAATTCCCATGTGTCCAATTTCAAGCATACTTCGTGAGAAGATACATTAGGATTGGAAGAAGATACATTTCTCTGCAAAGTAGCAAATCCCAAAATAACTTGCAAATGTTCATCAAATATCCGTGATAAACTGTTACATATCAAAACAGACACGTAAGAAGAAAGATCATAAGGACTGTGAGATATAAATCCAATCTGGACTTTGTTTTCAAGCACTTCTAAACATTTCTCGCATTCAGTGAGACATTCGTTGTAAGACTGCATGGCCGTAAAATAAAAATTTGCACGGTTAGCCGATGTGACGCCATGCAGTGTTGAAAAAGTGGATTGTCTAGTTGTCTTGAATATCGATTCTTCGTCTTCACTCATTCGACAGTACACAACAACTGAACTTCTCAAGAGTTTGCGAACACACATCCGTGTTAAATTTTCAGTTGCTGACTTTTCCATATTTAGACATTCGAATGACTCATACCCTTCGCTGTTCAACGAAGCCAAATCAAAATTTTCAAGACAAACGACGTAATCTTTGCTTGCATATCTTTGAGTAACACTGTCGACAGACATCAGACGAAGATGTGCCTCAATTGCTGCGTGAAGATTTTTCATTTCTGGTACAAACCATTCACATTCAGACATAAAATGCGCCATTCGTCCATTTAATTCTTTATTGAGAGGCGAAGAGTGCAGCATCGTGATGAAGCATGCATGTTCGAATGGCACTAAAGTCGCCGATATTTCATCTAGAAATGTGCTCTCATTGTCAACGATGCCAATTCTATTTCTCAAGAATATCTGTAGCAATTGCAATTCTTTCTCAAAACTATCTTCACCTTCCAGATGACTCATTATATTGCATTTAGGGATAAAATAACTTGGGCAGAATTTATCTGCTAAACATTTGAGAAATCGAAGAAGCAATGTCTGTACACAATTTTTGAGGTTCTGTTTAATCCAAAATTCTGGAGGGAATTCTTCACAAGCCCAGAACATAAGCGTTTTGAAATAGTAGGTTTGCCATGCTTTGTTTCCGTTTTCACCCCAACACTCAGAAAGTCTTCTCTTAACGACTCGAATGGCATGATATGCGAATTTCTGATCTGGCGTCCAACTGTGAATTAGTAGAAGTTCCGCTTTTGAGAATGAGAATCTCCATTCTGTGTCGTCACATGTACGAAGTTTAGAAACAAAATGACAACCCCCTCTTGTTATCCTGGCGATCAATTTCTCATTCGGCCATCCGTTAAATCTTTTGCGCTTTCTCCATTCTTCGGCTTCAACTGGCCAATAAGGACAGTATATTGAGAACACCACGTCGAACGCTTTTATATTACCATTTACTCTCAAACACGCCCGTTCTTCTTGTGTTAGCTTATGCCACGTTAGTGTGTCCCTTAAAAATGGAGGTCGGTGGAAGTCAATGGGATTATCATCCGTGCTGCTGTCTCGATCGATTAATGATGGGCCTCCTGTTTTTATGTCTTTTAACACGGGTGGTCGTCTGAAGTAAGTGGGATTATCCTCCGTCTTGTCTCGATCGACAACCAATCTTGCAAATCCTGGCGGTGTCTGTCTGCTGTCTATTCGAAGAACAGCACACTTGGTATTTTTTGGAGTATTTCTGTTCCAAGGAATTGCGCAAATGTCATAATAATAGTACATGGTATCATCATCTGTGGGATTTAGTGCGCAATATTTTATCGGTAGTTCGTGATAACTACCACATCGTAGGATATAATAAGGATCCAATTTTGTGAAACTTCTCAGACGAAACATCGGATAATCCATACTTCCACAGCAAGGGACTCTTGAAACCAAAAGAACAGATTGATTTTTCTTTGAATACTCACTCCAGAAGTAATATCTAAAATTAATAAAACATGAATTTCGGCCAATCGGTTTCTGTCGTGGCGCGCCTTGAAAGGTTCCATGCAAAAATAATAGGATATCGTAGAATTGCAATGTAAAATGGTTTGTTGCTCTTAAATGTTTAGCAAGTGACCATGTATTAAAAGGATCGCATTATTCGCATCGCTTCCTTTGGATAAAAGCGCTAGATAAATATTTGGCGGGGCGTCGCTCGAAAAGTCACGTGGCGCCAACAGACTTATTCCATAATTCAAAAACGCCTTTGCAGTCGTCATCGCTTTCTCTTCGAGTCCACTCGCTATTTTACACGTCACCATGTCAAACAATAATACTAATAATATTAATAATAATAATGTAATAAAAGGAACTTTTGGAGTTTTAGTACCAGAGATTTGTATAATAATAATAATAATAATAATAATAATTATTATTATTATTATTATTATTATCATCATCATCATCATCATAATCATCATCATCCAGTTGCTGAGACATAATAGAAACCCTTAAATAAACCGTTTTTCAAGACAGATAAGAAAACTTGGATTACCTTTGAAATCTTTAGAGTTTTTACAAAAACCAGGATTATTAGGGTCATTCAATTGTTTGAGTATAAATTGAGGCATATGAATTGATTTCACTTCATAAACCACAAGCGTTTATTAGCACTAAGATCTAACACATTAACTGCAAACCATCATAGTGGTTAGTTATCTCTTGGTATTGCAATGATTATTTGCCACAGTAACGCTGGATAAGCTAATTTATTCAACTCCCGAGTTAGCTGCTTACTTCAGCAGAAATGTGAAGTCATAATTATCACAGAATATCAAAATTACTGTATATATATATATATATATATATATATATATATATATATATATATTATAAACATACAGGGTGTAAAAGTAAAAAGTGGACCGATGTTTAGCATTTAATCTTTCCCGCGTGTGTAGTGATTTCAATACCATTTATAGACGATATATCTGGGAATGTGTCCGATGTAATTGCTAAATTGCATGCTGATATCTTTAATGTTTGCTAAAATATGGCCAAAAACCTAGAGACACAATTTCTAAAATTGACAACAGAATGTAACGTCATAATAAAGTGATAAAAAATTATTTTGTTTTTTTGCCCTGAAAAGGGCCGTTTTAAAGGGTTTTTAGATGATTTGTTGCGGAGCAGGTGCTTAAAATGCCCACCCTTAGCCTTCACACATGCCGACAAGCGCTTGTTCACTGATAGTATCGACTTCTTGATCTGGTCTTCAGGCAAACTCTCCCAGATATTCTTCAGCACAGTCTTCAACTTCTTGATGTTCTGTGGCTTTGGCTGATACTTTTGATATTTGTCGAGCATGATTTCCCAGACGTGGAAGTCAAGTGAATTGATATCTGGAATCGAGTTGGGTGGCCAGTCATCTTTCTTTATGAAATCTGGACAATGTTGCTCCAGAAAAGCCTGGTTCCTGAGAGCAGAGTGGGCAGGTGCTCCGTCTTGCTGGAATATAAAATCGTCTCCTAGCAAATCATGCCAGTCCTGCAGAAGATCTGGTAGCAGCTGAGTTACGTAGCACTCGGCGTTCACTTTGGATTTGTCTGGTACGAAGTGCAGGCGACCCTTGCCCTGATGGCACACTCCAGCAGACACCAGAACATGTCTGGAAAACTTTTCCCGCTGCCTGACAAGTCGTTCTGATGGCAAATCTCTTTTCCTTCCCATACCCCACGCTCGCTTGCCTTGACTGTTGACTGGCGGATCAAGGTAGAAGGCCTTTTCGTCAGTGAAAAAGACATTATTAAGTCGCACCAAACGTCTGCAGCGAGACAAGCGCTTGTTCCTGGCTGAGACGTTGTCAATTTTAAAATTTGAGGCTCTTTAGTTTTTTGGCCATATTTCAGCAAAAATCTAAAGTTATCAACATGAAAATTTAGAAATTCCATCCGACTCTTCCCCAGGTATATGGCCTATACATTTTATTGAAATCACTACACACGTGGCCGAGGTATTAAATGTTAAACATCGGCCCCTTTTACTTTTACACCCTGTATATACCTAATGTATATAGTGCCTTTGCTAATACAGAACATGTATTTGGGAAAATGTGTAAGTTCACAGTCAACTGCTATTTAGAACTCTGCTTGGATGTAGTCGAAGGATAAGTCGTTTTAAAGCGTTCAGTTTTGATAATGCTTTTCACTTGCATTGTATAAGTTCTTTACTATAATGTCTGCTTTGGGCAGTGTTGTATAGTATTTGAAATACAAGTATTTGAAATACGTATTTGAAATACATTTGATGTATTTTGTATTTTATAGTCACTGAAAAAGTATTTTGTATTTTGCATTTCAAATACATATCAGGAGTATTTTGTGTATTTGAAATATAATTTTACAGTCAAAATACTTTTCTGTACTTTATTAGCAGTAAGCAACTGCCAACAAGTCACACCACTAATTGCGCATTCTCGACCAAAGATGGATCTGATCAGTGCCAACAATGACATGTCGACCACTTAGTGCACTTACTCCAGTAAGCAGCCGGGCGTGACCTTGTCCAGTTCACTGAGTGCAATTTAGTTCAATAACAACCCTGTTTAGATGAGTTCTGAACTATAGTCCTGATTCGTGACCCACAAATATAGCCTACACTGTTTCAATAACGGCTCTATTTCTTAACTTTTCCATTTTATTCTATTACAGTTATAGCAAAAGTTATTAATCACTTTTCAGTTAGAGTTACAGTTACAGTTAAGTGACATTTTTACCAGTTATTCGAGGTTTTCAGTTAATGTTATAGTTAACTTAAAGAACACTGTGGTGGAGTCAGCAAAGTTTCGGCAATGCCAGTTATTCTCGATGGTACACACTTTGCTAAAAAACCAAGATGGGGAGAAAGTTGTGACTACATATCTAAAGTGTATACTAGTGAATTTTATGTTGGTGCTTACAACTGGCTTTAACTGAGCAGGCCCAATTAATCGTCATTGCCAATTTAATCAATGTATTTAATCTGAATGTACTAGCTGTCGTAGTAGAAATATTTCATTCTGCAATTTCTGCTGTTACCTTTGCTGTAGTGTTGACTGTTGAGTGTTGACACTAGACAGGCACTATTTTTGTTGTACTTTTATTACACTTACCTTACTGCACTTATTAAAGCACTTGGAATTAGAGACTAGTAAGCCCTTTACACTGGGTCGATAGTCATGGGGCCGTGAAAGTATTTTGTATTTGAAATACATTTCTGAAAATATATTTTGTGTTTTGTATTTTAATCTCCTCCCAGAAGTATTTGAAATACATTTTAAAGGTATTTTGTATTTTGTATTTAAAATACTTTTAAAAAGTATTTTATACAACACTGGCTTTGGACTGGGCATTATGGTTAGTCACTGAAAGACAGGGAACTAAGTTTAACTTCGAATAGACGTCGATATTCTCAGATAGTTTTTTAAATAAACAAGTAAATATAATAATAATAATAATAATAATAATAATAATAATAATAATAATAATAATAATAATAACAATAATAATAATAACAATGTTTAAAGTGGCTCAGGAGGGTTTGCCCTGTGTGAGAACCAGTTATATCTCATAAATTATTCGTCAAGTGGCTGTGCCTCTCTCATTAGGTCCAGTTGCCTTTCTGAAAGCCATAGAAGCCTAGAATAGCGACTATAATACTAATAGCAATTAGGCGTGACCTAAATTTCTGCAGCTCCAGAGCGGTAGTGGCCATCGCAAAATACTGTAAATGGGCCAAGAGTGAAAGACCAATGGGAGAAGATAACAAAAGGAAAATTCTTCACTCTTTAACTATCTCTAAACTAGCTGTTTGCCCGTCAAAAATGACGGGGGAACTTGACTAATGACTATTTCCTAACCCGATATTTTGTATTAGGCCTATATTCTAGCATTTTTCAACGGTTTGCCTTTGACCGGGAACAATGCTTGATAAGCAGTTTGAAGTTTGTCCGGCTTCTATCTCATCAATAAAATGTTTGCTCGCTTGAATATATTTTTTCTCCTTCACTTCCTCATCCTTATCGTTATCATCATCTGCCTTATCATGTATGCTTTTGCAACTAGCTGATGGTTACTGAGCAAAGTAAAGGCAAAGGTTAACTCGTAGGGTCCGGTGCTGATACCGTTTCATGGCATCAGCCCATGACCTTTCATTCATCGGCGGACGCTGGCCAGCCTTTTCCGCCGAACATACGGTTACCTTCGCAGTGTTGTCATTGCTATACGCGTTTTATGACTGCAATTGAGTGAACGCTGAGTCACCTTCTGTGCAAATACAGAGAAAACTGGGAACTGCATTAGCGGTACTTAAAATGAGGAAGGCGGAAAAGGGGATGGTGATGGAAATGAGTAGGATAAAAATGTGGAAGGGAAAGTAGATGGGGTGATAGAGCAACGAGGAGGAGTAGGTAGGGAAAAGAGAGGGGCAAAAAGAGGTGTGAGAAGAGCTGTGGATAAGGGGCTGTGAGAGAGAAAGTGACGAAAGAGAGGACAGTTTATGTGGCGTAGATGGGGAGGGAAAAGGTGGCGAAAGGGAAGTTGTGGCAAAGGAGGTAGAAGAGTGAGCGGAGAATGGTGCGGATAAAGAGAGGAAGGGATGAAAGATGAAGAATGGAAGAGGAGAGGTCGAATGAAAGGGACGGAGAAGGGTTGTGTTGGAAAAAATGACAAGTTATTCACGCGCACAAAGCAAGAAAGTTTTAGGCCTTTTTGCTGCTATAAGACAGTGGCGTAGGCAAGGGGTTTTGGGAGTTAAAACCCTTGAGGGCGAAAATTTAAAAAATATGTTTCCATACATTTTTTATATTCGGACACAGTTTTGGAGTAAAAACCCCCTTGGCTGACGACCATAAATAACTTGTAAAGGGTAGAGAAGGCGACGACCTTTTTTGTTTATCAACGGACTTGAAAGGACAAAAGTAAAAGAGAAATGAGGAAAGCCACCGATGACGTTTTTTTTGCTTGTCAGCTCATCTGGAAGGGAAAAAGTTAAAAATAGTTTTCATTATTTTTGCTCGTCAAAATTTTTGTTTGAAAGTTGGCCGCATCCAAAAGCAAATTCTGGCTACGCCACTGCCGTAAGATATACAGAAGTCCCGCTGATGAATTATTTATTTTTGACAACTTATATAGTGCAGTACGCATGACAGAAGGTCAAAATCAAGAACACTCTATACAGCAAATTAATGATGGTGGCGATGATGATAATCCATAAGCTGAACCCATTTGAAGTGACCTTACCTATAGCAGCGCGTCGACCAATGAGAACTTTATCAGCCACATCAGATAGACACACGAACATAGGCTTAGGGGAAAGTGTGTATATGTATATATATATATATATATATATATATATATATATATATATATATATATATATAGTATATACAACATTATAAATACTCATGAGAGAAGTGTACAAAGAACATTTGGATGAAACATTTTCGACTATTCAATCCGGATGTAAAAAGCCTGCCACTGCTACCAGTTCCTTAAAATTTGCTTCCTGAATTCCACATATATTGAGTAATTATATAACAGTTTCTAAAATCATGAAGTCAGGACCTGAGATGAGTCATCTAAGTTCCAATCTGCTGCTGTTCGAGATTCAACTTCTTCTGGAATTGCTGATTTCAATGACGCAGACAAGTTTTCAAAGAGAAAGATTATAAAACACTGGTCAACAAGGTTTTTGTTTCCTGTGCAATTTCTGGTGTTCCAGGTAGATTTTGTCATGCTGATTACAGGAATAATTCTGAAATTTTCCTATCACGTAAGTTTTTTGAGAAAAAGCTGATTTTAAAATTATAAGAATTTAAAATCGTGGTTTTCGAGAGTTATCTGAGTTATGGGTATTCAGGTTAGGCAAGAATCTTATGTGACCGCCATAACAGATGTAATATGCACTGCTGGCTCACTTAACTACATGGATTTTGAAAATTAGTATAATTAGGCATGTCCAGACATGCCCAGACGCGCCCAAACCTGTCTTCAAGACTACATGCCTAGCATGTATTGTTGCTATGGTTACGCAGTCCTATATAAATACCAAGCAGCACTAGGAAGCAGCTGCAGTCTTTCTGTATGATGAGATATAACTGTTTAGTTAAAGGCTGTGAATTGAATATATTAACTAATTTAATTAAAGTTTCTGAAATGTCGCGTCGATGTCGCAATAGCAGTGACACGTTCTGCTACATCTGTGGAGAGTTTACGTTGAAATCACAGAAGCGGGGTATGACAGCAATCATAAAGAAATGATATGGGTTATATTTTGGATGCAAAATTGGCGACCAGGACAAAGCATGGGCACCTCATATATGTTGTTCATCTTGTGCTACCAGTCTGCGAGCTTGGCTTGCAGGTAAGCGTCCATCCATGCCATTCGCCATACCAATGATATGGAGGGAGCAGAATAATCATGTAACGGATTGCTATTTCTGCATGACGAATGTTACAGGATTTTCTTCAAAGAATAGGAAGTCTATTGAGTATCCTAACCTTGCCTCGGCAATGAGACCAGTTCCACACGACGAGAGTCTTCCTGTTCCAACCCCCCCTTCGAGTTTTGGACACTGGAGGACGAGGACGAGCATGCAGAGACAGATGAAATGCTGCAGATAGTTGATGATTCAGCTACGGAAGACCCAGAGTTTGAACCATCGACATCCAGCAATCCTTATTTGATTTCTCAGGCAGAGCTCAATGATCTGGTCAGAGACTTAGATTTGTTAAAAAATCAAGCAGAATTGCTTGGATCTAGGTTGCAAGGATGGAATCTGCTCTCTCCAGGTACAAAATTTTAGTATTTCGTAAACGGCATGAAGACTTGACTCGATTCTTCAAAAAATCGACAGTCTTACTTTTTGCATTGACATTGATGGATTGCTTTCTGCTTTCGGCTGTAAGCACAATCCATCCGAATGGCGACTTTTTGTTGACTCTTCGCTGTTAAGTTTAAATTAAGGCTGTTTTGCTGCACAATGGCAATTCATACCCTTCAATACCTATTGGACATGCTGCTTACATAAAAGAAACATATGATAACATGCAGCTGCTATTGAAACACAGAATACTCGAGATACAACTGGAATATATGTGGAGATCTGAAAGTTGTTGCAATTCTACTCGGTCTGCAGCTAGGCTACACCAAGTACTGCTGCTTTCTTTGCGAGTGGGACAGCCGAGCTAGAGATTCACATTATGTGAAAAAGGTCTGGCCACCTCGCAGGGACTTGGTTCCAGGACAGAAGAACGTTAAACATGATCCTCTCGTTGATCCGAAGAACATTTATCTCCCACCTTTGCACATCAAACTTGGGTTAATGAAAAACTTTGTCAAAGCAATGAACAAAGAAAGTGAAGCCTTTACATACTTACGACAGAGGTTTCCACGCACCAGTGATGCTAAAATAAAATAAGGCGTTTTTGTTGGCCCACAGATTCGAGAGATGCTCAAAGACAGTCACTTTGAGGGCCTTCTGCAGGGTGCCGAGTATGTTACCTGGACAGCCTTCAGGGATGTTGTTGCTAACTTTCTGGGCAACTACAAGGCGCCAAACTATGTTGAACAAGTTGGAAATCTGCATGCTACAAGCTTACAAGGCAATGAAATGCAACATGTCACTGAAGATACACTTCCTTCATTCTCACTTGGACTTCTTCCCGGACAATCTCGGAGCCGTCAGTGATGAACATGGTGAAAGATTTCACAAAGACATTGCCAGCATCGAGAAACGCTACCAGGGAAAGTGGAGTCCGTCTATGCTCGGAGACTACTGTTGGTCACTGATACATGAAGCACAGGACAGTGACTACAAACGAAAATCTACAGCAAAACATTTCTAATTTTCTCATGTCTTGTCATTATTGCCTAGATCCTTCTGTAGGATTATGTTGCAGAAGACGTTACAATACTAAATGCTAAATTGTCGATTTCTTAAAAACCTTACGTGATACAGAAATTCTAATTACATATTTGTGTTCAGCAAGTCAAAATCTATTAGTTTCACCAAAATTTGTAGAGGAAACAAAAACTTGCATAAAATTTGTTGACCAGTGTTACGTGCAAGGAGATCCTTTCACGCAAACTATAGCTCTTTTATCTCGGAACAGTTTTCTCTCTCTGTCTCTCTGTATCTGTATCTCTCTCTGTGTGTATGTATGTCTGTGACTCTCTCTCTCTCTCTTCCATTTTGCTTCTCTTTAGGCAGTGTGTTTTCTAATTAATACTTTAGAAATGAACGATTAACAAAATTAATATCAATGGACTGGAACGGGATATCTTATTGGATTTGACTGTTTAAAAAACCACTATGATATATCTCTTTCTGCTGTTGTCAGTTTCGAACACAATATAATTATCTGTTGAAAGCGTTGGTTTACTTAGGCTACTCTGGAGATTATTGTAAATCTAAAATTAGAACCCTTCCGCTCTCGAAGATCTGTATGTGAGCCTAAAATTAGGATTCGATTGCTCTCGAAGATCTACTTTCATACGAAGTGGCTTGAATATATTTTCAATTAAGAAACAGAAAAGTTGGTTAAAAGTGTTTCTCTCACCTAATCAGAGAAGACGTCGAAGATCATATTTGTCTTTAACAGCACATAAAGTTTCCTGTATGAAAAATATATTCGGATGATCGATTCACAGTGAAAGGATCCATTTGGCTTTCTCTAAAAAGGTCCACGGAAAACGAAATAAAAGGGCGTTAAACGGGCGACTGCCCTAAAGGGAAAACACTCCCTCTAACGTCTGGTTTAAGAACCGAATGCAGTGTTGAGCAATTGAGGTGAAGGACATTCAAAATTAACTGTGGCCTATTTCTATGATTGATTATGGTTGTCTACGACTCTATGATTGAGGCAACATTGTCACATTGAGCATTGTTTAACTTTCTTTCTGATGCAAATTCGCGTATTTGCATTGCTGTGAGTTGTTCTTTTAGGCCATATTCAATGCTCGATTTGTTTGGTTATGATTAATTACAAGTATGACCTTTTAAAAGGATTATCTCTTAACGCCCATCAGTAGTGTTACCTGACAATTTTTTTTGTTCTGGTAGGAAACAAGTAAGTAAAATCTCCTGAATTAAGGTAGCGCTTAAGTTACAGGTAGATGCCAGAGATCAGTCAGAATGGAGGTGGAAAGGCAGCAGCGCAGACTTTGAACTGAGCGCCTTAAAATTGTTACGTCATTTGGCCGGTGCTACTGTATAGGTTGATCTTTAGGACACCCATCTCTTCAGGTTCTATGTATATCAGGCCTTTATTGTTTCCATCCCTGTTTGTGCTTTGCCTCTTCTTTGATTTTCGCATAGGTTTTGTGAGGCTGTACATCTGCTTTCATCATCATCCAGTCCATTAGCATCCTCTTCGGCCGGCCTTCTGTCTCTTTTCCTGGTATTCGTCCCTCCAGAACTGTTCTAAGCAATGTTTCTCCTCATAGTACGTGTCCAATTCCGTCTCTCTGATTTCTTTTAATGGTGTCAGGCAGCGATCTTTCTTCTCACACCAACGTCACCTGATTTTCAGTAGAAGTGTTAAGATCCACTCTAAATTCTCTGTTTCCTCGATTGAGGAAGTGTCGGCAGATTTTGTCTTTCTACTCTCAGCTTGATTTCTTTGATGTCGAGATCCAATAGAAAAAACACCATCACTCTCTGATATTTCCTCTCAGTTTAATTGTGACACATGGTGCCAGTAAGCCTGAGACATTCACGTAACTATTTGTTTTGATTTGGGTGATGTTTTTGGTCAGTTTTCTCCAATCTGCTAAGCTCATGAAGCTCCTAATTTCTTTTCCCTTTAAAATCTGATACCTTTTGATTTTTTCTCATGCCTTGGCTTTTTGATTTTTTCGCTTAGCTTCTTTTGCTATCGACGAAAAGTTTTCCCTCTTGTGATTTGATTTTTCTCAAAACAAACGCGTACTATGATTAATTTTAATCCGAATAATATTGCTGTAAAGTGATTTTTATTACCGAGAAACACGGATAGCTCATTCTTAACTGGTCGGAAGATTTCCTTAACGCAGTGTTTCTCAAACTGTGTGCCGCGGCACACTAGTGTGCCGCGCGAAATTATCAGGTGTGCCGTGGGATTTGGTGGAAATTTTATTAAATTTAAAATGCCAATGTTTTAAATGTCTCAGATCAATGACTGTGCTTCAACACTCTATCTTGTACGCATAGCCAGTGGGGGGTCGTAGCGTCACCGACAAGTCTGATGAATTTAGAGTCTTGGTAATTCGACCCCTAGGACCTGGGAGGTTGGGATGCGGAGCAGCATCGCATACCAAGCCCCTTGGTATACGAGACGATGCTGGTGTGGGGAGGGGTTGTGAATTGGCAGTTAAGACTACGGAGGTCCAAGTACGCCTAAGCCACTAAGATACAACCCCTGCCCTGTGTCTGGTTTGATTGGGGAGCTTGATTCTCGTAGGTAGCTGAAGATGCGCAAGGTTTCCAGTTTCTACGCGGCACCTAGGCAGAGGTAGCGCAGGGGTCTTATCGGCAGAGCGACTGTGTACTGGCAGAGAGGACTTGCAGTCTGTTCCGAACCAAGCTAATCAAGTTGTGAACTTCCTGACCACTTAAATCCTGACTTCTTTCAAAGCTCTGCGAGGCAATGGATTCCGAATATACGTGCCTATTATACCACAATGATGTTCGCTGTCTCTGGCAGGTCATTTTACAACAACTAATAAGAAATACAAAAATGCAGCTTCACGTCTTAAAAGAATTGTCGAAACTTACGGAAACATTGACCTGGTTGAATATGTTAGAGGCGTGGCGCATAATTTGTCGTTTTAATTTTTATAACTTAAACGGTTGTTAGTACTGAGATATTCAACTATTTTGAACTTATGTAAGTTTTTTCGGATATTAAGCGATTTTATAATTATGTCCGTTTTATAACTATAATATTTGATTGACACTATATATCATGTGATTTGCGCGATTTTATATTTACAGTATATCCGTTTTATAACTATGACATTTGATTGACATTATATATTATGTGATTTGCTTGTAGATTTATAACACATTTTGGTATGTATGTAGTTTTAATAAATTTTTAATTTCCTCTCACATTTTATAATGTTATTAGATATGTAAGTTTTATAACGCTCCGCGAGCAATAGGTTCGGCGAGCAATTGTTCTCGGTAGCAATTGACCGGCGAGCAATTGACCGCGAGCAATTGACCGGCGAGCAATTGTCGGCGAGCAATTGTCCGGATACCAATTTGATCAGTTGCAACTGAGAAACAATGACATTGCAAGAGCAGCGCGCGATTTGTAGGAGGTAGGGGGAATCTCCCTCCACTGCCCAACTGCATCTCCCCTACTGCTACATCCCCCCACCACTACATCCCCCTGCTATATTTCCCAACAACTACATCCCCAAGCTCGATATACCCTCCCCCACTGCTCCATGTCACAAATCGCACTCTGGACAAGATTTGCAAATTCTTACTTCAAGTATATAAGCGGTTACAAATATCAGAATCAAACACAATGCAGATTATGCGAGAATTACAGATATACAGAAAAAGCAAAGAACGAAATTAAATTTATCAATACATATTTATGATTAACCAAAAGCATTATTGGAATTGTTTTATGTGCTTTTTCTGAATTGCTTTATGGCGTTCAGATTTCTTTTGACTAATGGGGTCAGGAATGAAAGAACCCATTAAAGAATTCTTATTCTTCCTAATCCAAAATAAATTTGGTTCCTTTGCGAATACGTATAGCACGAGAGTTCACGTGCATCGAATGACGCTATTCGTGACAGTTTCCCCGATGTCTTGTCCATGCTTTTTGAGCCAATCATAAGGACTGGAGTCCAGTCGTTGCTTTCCAAATATCATTCCTCTATCATCTTCTGTTTTTATCCGAGTCGATCTGAATGTTTCAGTCGCATTTCATTTAAGTTTTTTCACAAACTTATCTCTGCAATTCAGAACTTAAGCAGTCTTGTTGCGAAACCCACATATTTTGTCATGGTTAGTTATGGTTATTTATGGTAAAGTAGGCCTATGCATATTAACGACCCGGCCTACTTGGCGATGTGCGACCGGTTCTGTTCAGAACACCGAAGTTAAGCAACGTCGAGCGCGGTTAGCACTTGGATGGGTGACCATCCCGGGACCTAATCGTGGTGCCGGCGGCCAATCAAGCCAGTCATCGCTTAGGCGTCGATAAATTGGTAGCAGCGTCAAGCTGCGAAGGTAAACCGCAAGTCTAGAGAAAGTAATGGCAACTACTCTAGTTTAATGGTGTGAGCCACCTGCGTCGCTGCTTGCCTAGTACCTGATATCAGCGTCGGAAACCCTACGCTCGTTAGAGCTGAGGATTACCTTTACCTTACCAGCCATAATACTCAATCAATGTATCAAACGGAACGTGATATCATCGCAACAGCAAGTCTCTTTCAATGTTTACATGTAATTCTATCTCAATGCAAATATAATGAAACCGGAATCTCCGCATATGATTGTTATTAACTTTATATACACGGATTTTTCAAATATTGCTGCTTTATGTTAACGTACAGTATGCACTAATAACTTTGATGATAATTGTTATATCTTCATGAATTAAAAACATTCTAAAGCAATATGCAGATATTATATTTAGCCATTTTCTCCAATACTAATTTTATTCATTTATAAGAGAGAAACGACATTATGAAATTAGCAAAAATTGTTGTGAATTCTGAATTCAAAGGTATACAGATTGATGCCTTGATCAGAATCTTACATAAACAACGATAATATTGTTGAATGTTACTGTAGATATATACATATATAGACTGTAGCATATATATATATATATATATATATATTATTTTATTTTTTTGCCCTCGGTACTTCATTCCCGAGGGTCTTATGATAAAAAATTGTCCGGAGACATGAAATTAGTGTGCTAGCTCTCGTTCGGTTGCAGATTTGGAAATGTTCCTCGGACTAACCGTGACTAAATAGTTTCGTAACTGCTAAAGACACGTCATAATTGTAGGCTACTTAGCCTGTTAATGTTAAACAGTGATGTGTATCACTTTAAAGAGTGTTGTATCTGCTTAATAAATTCATTAATAGGTTGTAGGAGTTGACTTTTAGCATTTGAATTTGATATATTGATTGAGTATAAAGGTTGAAAGCCGAGTCACGGAATAGTTAGGCATTCACTTTGTCGTACTGTCATAGGCCCCTATATATATGCTGTGCCATAGCTCGCGGCACCGAGAGGCGTCTATCTCCCGACTGGAAATTACCTCCTGACAGACCACGCAGTAAGTGGCCCCAGGAGATCGGTGATGGCTTGCCCTCTACAAACTTACACGAATGGCAGTGCGGTCTTCGTCCTGAACCACAGCACACGTGACACGAGATTGGAGCAATGATCCCACGCCGTACAAGCGATTCAATGAATGAACGAATGAAATGAACGAACGAGTGAATGAATAAATGAATGAACAACATCATAATGGAGATTTCATTTTCTTGAATGGGACATAATTCTGTTGTCCATTTCCAGTCATTTCGACCGTTCATATCGTAGCCATGTGCACAATTGGAGAAATAATATTATGTTTAAATAAGATATACGTAAAATATATGTGGATTCTGTTTTTTATTTTACAGCAGCAAATCATTTTCAATTGAAACTTGAGGTCAGTGTGTTCCTTAAACCTTCATTTGAATTCGCAGATCGAGCAGATCGACTCAACGCACCGCATGTCTTCCCATTTATAGTTGAGTTGTGGGGCAGTAACGACAATAGCGCAGTTTTCAGCATTGAAACCACAATTAGGAATTCCGGGAAACCAGTTGCTGTAGGCGAAAGGTATCAGAGCAGCTCCCACTGGCTTCCAAAAGTATGGCGTTTTACAGTCTTTTGGATTCATAGTCTGCGCGTCGATCCAAAATGACTTTCCTAAACCAGCCCATTTGTAGTCGTAACACTCCGAAGCTCCGGGTTCAAAAAATTCTAAACATTGATTAGCAGATTGCTACTTTCAATGGGCAGACAGTAACAAAAGGTTTGGAAATTCTACTGTAGGCCTATACTGAAAAAGTAGATGGACTAGTTAATTTCCAATCTCAAATAAATGGCTAATTAGGCCTAATTAGCCAGCCGTCACATCCTTGCTATAATTAATTAGGCCTACTTTCTATTTTTTTGTAATTATAGGCATATTTGCTAATTTTATTTGGAATTCTTAGGTTTTGCACATGTTTTTTTGAAGATTAAAAAAGTTGTGCATCATTTTTAAGAATTATAAAAATAATCTGGCAATTCCGCTTCCCATATCCACAACAGACAATTTAGGCTACATAGTACATAGGCCCAAACAATTTTACTGCATCTACTGTATATGTATAAAAATGAGGAAACTAACTTTATTATATTTCTTTTCTGACATTGGCAAGGCAAATTGCATTTATTTTCCATTATCACGCTCAAAAAGACTCACAAATTATGAAAATGCACCGGAATTCTACTTCCCTTGGCCAACAACGGACATTTTACGTTACATATGCAAAATGTATCTCTATATATAAAATCAGTTGTCACAAACAAGAGGTATACGCATTAGGGTGGAGTGAAAAAACTTTTTTTTTCAAATTCTACAAAGCACTAGTTATCAAAAGTTGTGTATGGCACTATATAACTTATATGCAAAATATAACCGTTGAGACTTAATATCTTCCGCCACCTACCAGAGCTTTTGTGACGTCAGGTTTTTTTGGAGGGGTGCTGTTTTAAACCAGATAGTGGACCCTCGCCCCATTTTTTATTTTTTTTTGCACGGATGGTTAGAAAGAGGAATGAAAATCCTAAACAAAGGTGTATTGTGTATAGTGTATACCTCATATTTTTATCTCTCCCATAGCCCAGGATATAGGGAATTGTAAAAGATAAAAGCTTTGTTCAAAACTGATCCGATCGACAATCTATCATTCAAAGGGGCTCGATGTAGAGAGATCATATTTTAGCCAAATATGGTTTTATTTTCAAACTTTTTGATTTATTTTGTTCCAAATACATTCCCCTGCAACTTTGCCGCTAACCAAAGATAGGTTACCACTCAAAAATTTTATCTATACAGCCTTGAACAAGACAATATTTTTGAGGAGGTGCTGTTTTAGGCCTGATAGTGGACCCTCGTCCCCATTTTTTTAAAATTTTGCACGGATGGTTAGAAAGAGGATTAAAAATGCTAAACAGTGGTGTATACCTTATCTTCTTTGCTTTCAAATAACCCGAGCAAATGCAATTTGAACAAACATCAATTTTACGTGAAAATACGCAAAAACGCTAGGGTTGAGGGAGGTCTCCACAATTTTTTCTTAGGGTTTAAAGAGTACATCTAACACAATAAATACCAATTTGCAGTACATTCACAACTTAACTGAAGCTCGTATAGTGCACAATAATATAACTTACGGAACAAATTTGGCAACATTGCAACTGTCAACATAGGCAAAGATCATCATATACCACTGACGTCACAAAAGCTCTGGTAGGTGGCGGAAGATATTAAGTCTCAACGGTTATATTTTGCATATAAGTTATATAGTGCCATACACAACTTTTGATAACTAGTGCTTTGTAGAATTTGAAAAAAGTTTTTTCACTCCACCCTAATACGCATAGAGACTTCAAAAACTATGAAATATCAAAATATGTGAGAAAAATCGCAGACTTGTTGGAGGCTCGTAGCGCGATATTATATTATTAAGTGAAATTTTGTTGATTTTAAAAGATGTTATTCTCGCAAAGGTCCATAATCAGCAACAACCAAAACGGAAGAGACAGATTCAAAACCAAAGTCTCTAAATCTAAATCTAGATACAAGATAAGTAAGAAAGTAATCGATATACAACAGCTACAATATTTCCCATTGCCCAGCAACTCCCAATATAATGCAGGAAGTAACTACATTTGGTTGCGAAGCTTGGATTATACATAGATGTGAAGAAAGCGAAATGATGCCTTTTAAATGAAATGCTTGGGAAAAGTGTTGGGAATCCACTATGCAGACAAAGTAGCAAATGTCATATAGCGAACCTAATTATCTTAAGATTCGGCTTATCCCTCGACCTACTAATCACTCTACTATGTATTCGGCTGGACTTACATTTGCTGTTCCTCAGTCTCGTACAGTCATTGGCACTAGTTGTTTCCCACTGTGTGGCCCTAGGCTCTGGAATTCATTACCAATATCGCCTCGTATAACTAATACTTTATCATCTGTCAGATCCGGTCTTAAAACATAGCTGTTTGATTTGGCGTATCCCCCTTAGATTGTTCCACCGCTGTTCTAACTGATCTTCCGGTTTGACCTGGTTCTAATTCAATTTAGGTTTGGTGCGCCATCGGCTGATGCAGTAGGAATTATGCTACTGGTTCCATAGAAGTTGAGTGATAATTAATTAATTAATTAATTAATTAAAAACAAAAATAAGTTTATTGGCAGTGGTAAATTAAGCTTGAATACTTTTGTCACATAGTTCTACAAGGCGATACACTGGAGAAGGCAATCACGCTAGGGATGGTAGGAGGCAAAAGAAATAAAGGCAGACCAAGAGCAACGTGGATGGAAAACATATAAGACAGGACCGAAGCAACTATTCCGGATGCCTAGAGGAAAACCAAAGAGAGGACTTCATGGAGACAGCTGGTTCGTGTCATCGCTCAACGTCGGTGTGACGGAGGAGCATGATGCTGCTGCTGCTGCTGATGATGAGGATGATGAGGATGCGGATGATGATGATAGGGATGATGTGGATGATGAGGATACAAGCGCTTAGACGGGAGATGAATTTAAATTGCATACTTGCTACATTTAACTTCACATATCTTGTGACTGCGTCCTGCTTCGTCGAATCTTGAATTGTCAGCAGCTGTGCTCCTTTCTTGAATTTTGCGCATGCATGTCGAGCTTCGTCCCAGGTGATCGGGTTCGAATTGAAATAGAGACATTCGTTGATTTCAGGCAAGTAATCGAAATTGTTAGGACAAGCTACAAACAAGTCAATTGCTGAGAAAATTAGTGAAGCGACTATTTGTAACTTTCTACTTTGCACCGTGTGGCATTAGGACAGATTCATTGCGGACTGACACTGCTGGTTCATATGTAGATACGATTGAAAGTCTTTATTGGTAAAGAGGGTGTTGTTGATGCTTTCAATCGTCTTCGTCTTACAACCGCAGACTCGAATTTAAAATGATCAACTGCACAAACTCGGTTTTTTGAATAATAATAAATTAATAATAAATTAATAATAATAATAATAATAATAATAATAATAATCTTTATTTGTGACAAGCACAGCATCAAAAAGAATAGTACACAAACAAGGAAAAACACAATTCAACTGAACAAAAACCAAATAAAATCAAACTAATAATAAACTAATAAACTAAGCACAAACTTTACACATAATACTAGCAACAATAATAACAATAATAAGTGATTTTAAAGTGGTTTAACAGGATTTCACTTATATTGAAAATCATTGTAAAGGTTTACTCAGAAACCACTTCAGTGAAATACCCGTTTTTTCACGAAAGCGAAAATACTCCGTAACCATATCGGCATCGGCGATCGCAATTCCTTCTACCAGCTCCGGCGGATTAGAGCGATAAGAAGACACCTACCTGCGTCTGTCGCGACCCAGCTTGTGCGGGCACTGGTGCTCACGAGAATAGACTACTGTAACACTATACTCCTCGGAACGCCAGACTACCAGCTTAATCGTCTGCAGATGGTGTTGAACGCTTCCCGAGTGATCTTTCAGACCAGGTGGGGTGAGAACGTTACGCCCCAACTTCGGGACAGATTACACTGGCTCCGCATTCCAGAGCGGGTAATCTACAAGAGGTGCTGGTTCACATTTAAAGCACTCTACGACCCGTTCTGTCCAAACTACATATCGGTGCTTCTTCCATCCACAGAAGGTCGCTTGCGGCTCCGCTCCCCTAGTCGGGTCCGACTGTCGGTGACTTCTCCCTCGAGAACAGCCAAACCAGGGGAGCGTTCCGTTGCTCGAGGGAACCTGGTTCTCTGGAACGCGTTACCAGACAGTGTCACCAACACAACCAACTTGGAAACATTCACTAAGAGACTAAAACGCACTTGTTCGGACATGCCTTTAATACAATGTAAAGCACTCTTGACTCTACCCCACTAGGAAAATAGTACTATGTAAATCAGCCTATAACTAATTAACTAACTTAAATCGCAACGAGAAATCGGTGGCAATACTAACAGAAATTCTTTCGCTTGAGACTGGTGACGGTGACAGACAAGGATCAACGGAGGGTTGCTGTAGCGGCGTGAAGCATCCCGCTAGGAAACAGCGATGCGTTGCCTATTTCCCGTTCCATAATAATAATCTATAATATTAAGATCCTTGCTCTGTATGTCTCTCTGTTACCTTCAAGCGTTCTGATTGGTTGACTATTGGTAGACGGTTTAGTCCTTACGTCGCGATGCGCTGGTGGGCGAGCGTTTGACGAAGCGTACGTTTAATTGTTCTGTCAACGTCGCGATGCCTTGGTGGGCGAGAAGCGTACGTTCAATTGTTCATTGCAGCGTCATAAGTGTACAACGTCGCGAGGTTGGAGGGCGAGCGTTTGACAAAGCGTACGTTTAATTTTTCTGTCAACGTCGCGATGCGTTGGTGGGCGATGTTCGAAGACGACGTTGCTATTGGTAACCAAACGGTTTGACGAAGCGTACGTTCAATTGTTCATTGAAGCATCATAATGTGTCGCGATGCGTTGGTGGGCGTAGCTTGAGGAAGTTGCGCAATTTTAACGTACACAAAAAATACGTGTACAGCGTCACAAATGGTCACAGTTGCGTGATTTTAGCGTACATAGGCCTAATTATTACGTGGCGCAGAGCTTGGCTAGGTGGCGTATGTACAGTACATCATTGAAATGTTGTCCAGCATAAATTCAATGATTGGGTATTAGGTATAGGTATTGGATTAGTATTATCCTGCACTGCGAGCGAAGCGAGCATCTTTCTAGTGTGATTTTAAGTGGTTTAGGAGGCTAAGCAAGCCTGTGCGAAAACCACTGTTGCAACCCTGCACACTCAATAACCTAGTTTTCCGAGATAGCCGTTGAATCCGTTCATCCGTTCATCGTTTCAACTGTCACTCCCACCTCGTCCAATCTGTTACATTTGTCCACAACCCTTGTACTGAAAAAAATTCTTTCTTGGTCCCACCCTCTGCTTAAACAATTTGAATGTGTGGCCTCTTGTGGTGCTATAGTGTGCCAATGTAAAGAATTGATGGTAAGGCACATCTACACTTTACTTTCCCAGTCATTATTTTGTATTTTTCAATCAGATCCCCCTCTCTCTTCTCCTTTCTAATGTTGTCAACCCACAATATTGAAGTTTTTTCGTTGCTTAAATTATGACATCCATTGACCATCTTTGTTGCTCATCTTTGCACTTTTTCTAAAAGCTCTATATCTTTTTTCAAGAATGGATTCCATGCCCGAGCACAGTATTCTAGATGGGGCCTTAACAATGACTTATGTAGTTTTACGATTGTCTCTTTGTTTCGACTCACTATTGTCCTTTTCATCATTCCCAACATTCGTTTGTCCTTTTATGCAGCCTCCTTACATTGTTGAGATGGATTCATAGTTCTGTGGATGATTACTCCAAGTCTCTTTATTTTACTATTGTGTTTAGAACCTGCCCCACTAAAGCATATTCATTACCATTATTAGATTCCCCAGCGCGCATAACACAATTGTCAATATTAAAAAGCATCTGACAGTTCACAGACCATTGAAACAATTTCCTTAGATCCTCCTTTAAAATTTTAACATCATCATCAGAGTCGATATTCCTGCACATCTTTGCATCATCTGCAAACTTTGACATTTTGTACAGTAACCCTTCATCAATATCATATATATAATAAAAAGCAATGGCCCAAGCACTGAACCCTGAGGCACTCCACTAATAACACTTGCTCATTCTGAATGGCTACCCCTTATGCAAACCTTCTGTCTTCTTCCCTTCAAACAATTTTGAATCCTTCTGAGAATATTCCCCTGTATTCCACAGGACTTCAGTTTGGCAGCCAGCTTTATGTGTGGCACTTTATCAAAAGCTTTGGCAAACTCTAGATATATTATGTTTACTGCCTTGCCCTCATCTAGCCTACAGCTGTATCAAAAAACCTCCAGAAAGTCTAACAGGTTGGTCAAGCATGACCGTCCCCTTGTAAATCCATGCTGACTGTCTTTAATAATTTTATGCCTAGTCAAATGTTCCAAAATGCTCTCTTTCAGTATTTTTCCATACCTTTGCAGATTACAGAAGTTAGGGTCCCTGGTTTGTAATTGCTTGGTTCACTTCCTTTTTCCTCCTTCAACAGTGGACTGACTAATGCATCTCTCCAGTCTTGAGGCACTTCTCCGGTTCTGAGTGATTCATTGATTATTAAGGCAATTGCATGTAAAATTTCATTTCGAACTTCGTAAAAAAAACTTTCTTGAAGTTCTGCAGTTTTCCTCGGATGACTAAGACCATAGCAAAAGACGGTAGAGGCGTAAAAAGCTAATTAGACCCCTAATTTTTTATCACCATTCATTCACAAAAATAATTTATCCTTTTTTAGATGTAAGATTAAAATATAACCTAGACTAAAATATAACATAAAAACTGCGACATTGGAACACAATTCAGAGAATCTGCACGGCGATTTGGCTGGTAAATCTGTCAGAAAAATTCCTCCTTTGACTTCCTGCAATGACATTTTGAGTAATATGACCATTGACAAGGGTTAGATACCTGTTTAACATTGAAGGAGTTCAACTTGATGAAAGCAACAGACTTACTGATGCAGGCGTATTTCAGTTGTCTGGCGCAATTGGTGTTTTCCCATACTCCTTTCTTCCCGCTTTCGTTAAAACTCATGACAATGCAATTGCCTTCGCTGTCTTTTGGAAAGTCTGCGGCCCACTGTTGACAAATGCGATTCTTGTCAATTACGAAGCCTCTAGAAGTTTTCCAGTTGCCTGAGTTCATATTATCAATACCAATCCAGAATTCCTCGCAGTTCTGTCCTTTACTGCATTTGCGACTGCAACATTAGTCACATTATCTCGGTGTTTCAATTATCCTAAAGTCTACGTAAAAAATAGTTTTACGGGTTCTCTGAAATTAAGTTCTTCAGCGTTAACAAGGGCAAGGCTACTGTAAAACTTTGATGTCAAAATAATTTGTTTAATCATTAATCTTATTCGCTTATCATTTTGAAATCTCGCCACACTACCCCGAACTTAACGGTGGATGATCCCCATCCTTCATTTAAAAACAATAATCAGGGAGTAGGGCAGCTATAAGCATGTGAACAAGTAGCATCACGTAGCATCAATAAAACATTAATCACACGACAATAAAAAGCGTTTTGCAAGTTTGCGCAAATAAACACTATGCAAGATTCTTTTAACACGTAATTAATTTTAACTTAATAATAATAAAGGTTAAGATTTCAGCTAAGTAATAACCGTCAAGTATTTGCATGCAAAGACAGGAAAGTTATAAGTATTATGTATCCGATAGGTGACGCTAGTCATTGAGTCAGTGAGCAGGACAGGAATTAGTAAAGTGAGTTTAACACCTCTATATTTATCAGACTGGGAGTCGCTTAAATAGATGTCCCCGCAATAGAATAGAGCCGGTGATCTGAGGGTCAGAGTGTATTTGGATAGAGGTGCAAAAGGTACGTAAGCATTATGGCACAAATGTGCAGGTCACAAATGTGCACCGGAAGTAGATATTGAGGTGTCTATTCAGGAGTAGAGGAAGAGTGCATAGATAGGTGCATATTTTGAATGTACAATTAAGTGCTTAGTGATAGATGCGAGAGATTATAGTGCACTAGCCTTTGAGTTTAAGACGGGTAGTAGGGCACCTGAGGTAGGGATCTTAGCGAGCGGGTTTGAGTTCACATTTAGAGAGAGCACATTAATGGCACATTTACAGAGAGGAAGGATGTACGCGTGCCTAGGATAAGAGTCAACTCGTGCAGCAGACTGGGCCGTCAGCATCTTGGAAGAGAACAGCCTTAAGGACTAGAGCCCGGTTCGCCACGTTACTGTTAAAATATGGTCTTCAGTCCAGTTCAGTTCTGTGCTTCCATCTTCGTGAGAACTGCGTTCCGCTCGCTGGATTTCTGAGTAGTGTCTTGCCGTCCTGTACTTTTCACGTTGTTCTGGAGTTTCTAGTCGATCGTTCGCCCGTTGAGAATCTGCCAATGTCAACCGTTTTAATCGGTTGCTGCATGAAATTCAATGGAACAGCGATTGACTGCCGCTTTGGACATCGTTGGAATCTCCATCTTCGTCGGTCTGGTCGATCTCGGGAATAAACTATTCTCTCGCGGAAGACCGTTTTTTTGGATTCCACCGGCGGATGCTACCGTACGGAGAATTCCTACTTTAAACTTGCGAATTCTCAACACCTACTTCCGTTACTCGTTGATGCGTCAATGTTGCTGAACTATTTCTAGGAAGGACCGCTTCTCAAAGATTCAATACCGGATTTCTTTAAGGCGTCAAAGTTCTTTTTACCATATAAGTGGATCTTTTAACATCGCCACCTTCTTACCTTCATTGACATGTCAGCGTTGTCAAAGCGCTATATAAATTGTCCAATTAACATAACATAACATAGACCAATTTACAGTATTATGACAGCCTCATTGATCTCAACCTCATTGTTCGTACGTTTTAAAATCTCAACTAATGCCCGGCCTTCGGAGAAAGACTGAATGTCCTTCAAATTCAATCCCTTCACAGTGTGAGGCTTTGGAAACAAATTAATAATAATTGTCACCTGACCTATGTACACACGTAAATGAGCTGTTCATTGCATAAGGAATAAACATGTTTCAACAAAATTGAAAAATTTGTAACGAAAGCATTTGGACGAAAATACATACCGATGCTCAGCTAGTACTTCACTCAAGTCAACATGTGCCTTACATGTTATTGGTGGAGCCAATTCGGATTTCATTGACTCGCAAGATTTCTTGGCATTTTCGTAGGTATCAAAGTTACCACTGATGTAGAAACAGCGATCAGTGCCACGAAACCTAATCCAGTCTTTGGGACAACCGGCAGCTACATGAATACCCGTATAAGTCAAAATAAATAACTATATATATATATATATATATATATATATATATATATATATATATATAAACGTAATTGTTTCGACTCAGAAACATAAACACGACGAAAAATTCCAGGGTTGCATAGTGCATACTGCTTCGTGTAATAATGAGACACTGTATTAATTAAAATATACAGCTACATACAATAACTATGATACTGTAAACTATTGTTTTATAAAATAATGGATATATAGAAGCCATATCCACCGAGGAGATATTGAATAATTTACTACTCTTTTACCTGTGGATTTCTTCATAAATCATTAATTTACAGCTCTTTTACCTTTTGGGGGCTTCGGAGGCTTTTTATTCCCTTGGCAGAGACAGAAGAGTGTCAGCAGCATGTAATATAAGTAAAAATAAATACATATATTAATAAAAATTTAATTGTGTTGACTCAGAAACATAAACACGACAACAAATTCCAGGGCAGCATACTGCTTCGTGTAATATTGAAACACTGTATTATAGGGCATTTATTTGTTCAATGCCACAGCTACATACAGTAACTATGATTTGCCATATAGTGTTTTATAAAAATTGATGATGATCTGATTGTCTTTATAAGACCCAACTCAACCAATGAGATATTGCATAATTTACGGATCTTTTACCTTTGGGTTTCTTCCTACCTTCGCAGAGACAGAAGAAAATCAGCAGCACAACGATCCACTTCATCTTTCACCAATTGAGTCTATCATTGAACTATATCGCACACGGTAATTACAGTACTAAAAAACTTAAAGAACGTTGTCTTGAAATGTTAAACCAAACATTAATCTATTTAATCGGATGCAATAAAAACGTTCTAACAGTAGTTTCTCGACGACAATGGGATTTACTGGGTTGTTCGAATAACTGCAACAAATCTTAGAGGATTGCTTTCAGCAACACAGTTATTTATGCAATTACTATTACTAATGCAGTTAATATTCACATTTCACCCACAAGTTCTCAGCTAACGTATGGTGATAGAGTCTTCACTTTCATGCCAGATTTCATTTGCAGCCAGTATGTCAATGTTATTTTCAAGCAGAATGTCATGCATGTCACTGATTTTATTGTCTGATACTTAAAACAGCGAGTTTCATTATTATTATTATTATTATTATTATTATTATTATTATTATTATTATTATTATTATTTAATGACAATTTATAACGCGCAGTAAGCATAATAATAATAATAATAATAATAATAATAATGTGATTTTAAGTGGTTTAGGAGGCTAAGTAAGCCTGTGTGAAAACCACTGATGTAACCATCTGCATTCAATAACCTAGTTTATCTAGATAGCCTTTGAATCCGTTCACTGTTTCAACTGTCACTCCCACCTCGTCAAAACTGTTCCATTTGTCCACAACCCTTGCACTAAAAAAGTGTTTCTTTCTTGGACCAACCCTCTGCTTAAACATTTTGCACTTGTGGCCTCTTGTGCTGCTATAGTGTGCCAATGTAAAGAATCGATCATATAGCACATCTACTTTCCCAGTCATTATTTTGTATGTTTCTATCAAATCCCCTCTTTCTCTTCTCCTTTCTAATGTTGTCAGTCCACAATATTGAAGTCTTTTTTCGTAGCTTAAATTATGGCACCCATTGACCATCTTCGTTGCTCGTCTTTGCACTTTTTCTAAAAGTTCTATATCTTTTTCAAGAATGGATTCCAAGCCTGAACACAGTATTCCAGATGAGGCCTTACTAATGACTTATAAAGTTTAATGATTATCTCTTTGTCACGACTCACAATTGTCCTTTTCACCATTCCCAACATTTGGTTTCCTTTTTTGCTGCCTCCATGCATTGGTGAGATGGATTCATACTTCTATGGGTGATTATCCCCAAGTCTCTTTCTTTTTCTGTTGTGGTTAGAACCTTCCCCTAAAGAATATTCATTACCATTATTAGACTTCCCAACATGCATTACAGAACATTTATCAATATTGAAAAGCATCTGCCAGTCCACAGACCACTGAAACAATTTCCTTAGATCTTCTTGTAAAATTTTTTGCATCATCCTCCGAGTCTATATTTCTGCATAACTTTGTGTCATCGGCAAACTTTGAAATTTTGGACAGTAATCCTTCATCGATATCATTTATATATATTAGAAAAAGCAATGGCCCAAGCACTGAGCCCTGAGGCACTCCACTGATAACTCTTGCCCATTGCGAATGGCCTCCCCTAATGTCAACCTTCTGTCTTCTTCCCTTCAACCAATTTTCAATCCATCTGAGAATATTGCCCTTATTCCACAGGACTTCAGTTTGGCAGCCAGCCTTATATGGGGTACTTTATCAAAAGCTTTGGCAAAATCTAAATATATTATGTCTACTCCCTTGCCCTTGTCTAGCTTATCAAAAACCTCCTCCAGAAAGTCCAACAGGTTGGTCAGGCATGAACGCCCCTTTGTAAATCCATGCTGACTATCTTTAACAATTTTATGCCTAGTCAAATGTTCCAAAATGCTTTCAGTATTTTTTCCATAACTTTACCGATTACAGATGTTAGGCTCACTGGTCTGTAATTGCTTGGTTCACTTCGTTTTCCTTCTTGAACAGTGGGCTGACTAATGCGTCTCTACAGTCTTGCGGTACTACTCCAGTTCTGAGTGATTCATTGATTATCAAAGCAATTGCATGTCCTATTTCATTTCGAACCTCGTAAAGAAACTTTGGATGTAAGCCATCTAATCCTGGGCTCTTGTCTGTCTTTAAATTGGTCAAAACCTTGATAACACATTCTTTTGTACACACTATATCTGTTAGCATTTCTTCTTCATTTCCATCAAACACAATTTTGGCTTCTGGCATAGTATTTGTATTTTCCTCTGTAAATACTGAACAAAAATAGTTATTTAGAATCTGTGCAGTTTCTACATCGTCTGTTATTGCACATCCTGCGCTGTCCAAGAGGGGACCGACTGTGTCCTTTCGTCTCAACTTTCTATTACAATATTTGTAGAAACTTTTACTGTTCTGTTTTATATTTTTGCTAATCTACCTTCAAAATTTGCAATAGCCATCTTGTTAGTAACTGCTGATGCTTTTCTTTTCTGAGTATACTGTTCCTCCAAGATCTTAAGTCTGTGCTGATTCTGCTCATTTCCTTTACTTGCTAATCTGAGTTTACTTAGTTTCCTCCACGCTTTGTTTTTCGCCCTTCTTTTTCGTTGCACTTCTCTTGTTATCCAAGGAAGTTTGTTATTAATTTTCTTCTGTTTGGGAATGGTCAATTCTATGACTTTGGACATACATTTGGTAAATATGCTCCAGCCTTCCTCGGTGTCTTTTCCTGTTATCTCCCTCTCCAAATCCATTTCTGTAATCATCTTCCTTGCCAGGTCATATTCTCCCTAAAAAAGTTACGTCTATCCAGAAACTGCTTTTGTTGACCAATCCCAAAGTTAATAGTAAAACTGACCATTTGGTGATCACTTGTTGCAAAATTCTGCCCAACCTTCACGTTGGAAACTATATTCTCCTCTCTTGTTAGAACCAGGTCTAATATGTTGTTGCCTCTTGTTGGCCTTGTCACATGCTGAAACAGAAAATTATCATTGACACAGTCCAGAAATTTCCTATCACATGATCTCTCTGTATCCAGCGTTTCCCAGTCTACATGATAATTAAAGTCACCCATTATAACAACATTTTCTCTTGATACCCTGTTCAATAAAGCAAACATTCCATTATCTGATTCTTCCATAGCACTTGGTGTTCTGTAACAAACCCCTACCAATATTTTCTCTCGGTGACTTCTGATTTCACACCATATATGCTCCTTGAAGTGATCATTTTCTATGTCTGTTCGCTCCATGGCATGCAAGCCTTCTTTAATGTAAAGTAGTACCCCTCCTGCTCCATGACCTTTGCTGCTCTGGTTTTCCCTATCTTTTCTAAACATAGCATATCCCTGTAAATTTTGTTCGGTATCATCAATGTCACACTTGGCCCACGATTCTGTGATTCCGATAATGTCTGGACTCATAACTTTTACTTGCATCTCCAACTCGGCCATTTTAAAAACCCCAATCAAACTCCATAGTGAAGGTTAAAGTCAAGAGCGCTTAACAAGAGACGCTAGCAATGTTCCCTCTAATTTTTTTGTAGTACGTGTGCGCATGAAATTTCTTGTGTGCAAAATTGTACCTGGAAAGTCAACTGTGCAGTAAGTAGGTCTACGTATATGATATGAAAGCAATGGCAACAATGTTCAAAAAATGTGTGCACTCCATTTTTTCCTTTGTGCGCGCGCACACGCGCACAGCTTAGAGGGAACATTGGACGCTAGAGGAAATGCTAAATAACTGCGTCTTAAGGTGCTTAGTAAACAGTTCTGGGGACGTCGCCATTGTCACATTCTTCTGTAGTGAGTTCCACTGTCCAGGGTTTCCCTTCGAGATAGGCCTCTCCAGGAAAATCATCACATTGGAAGGAGGGGACCACTAATTGAAGACGGCTACTTGATCGAAGCTGCGAGCGCCGATCGGCCGACGTAATCTTACTGATCAGACACGAAAAATAATTAGTCTGGACAGAAAGGGTCATTCAACGCCCGAAACGTTAGCCAAAAACTCTTGAAGATCATGCGCTCGGAATCCGGAGCTAGTGAAGGTAATCCCGTAGTAGCGGCGTCAACTTGGCCCATACCCAAAATTTTCATGGTCTATGTCTGGCCTACCTAAAGTAAATTTCTAGAACCGCCCCTGACTGAGACATTCTAATATGCAACCATAATTTCTCTTTTAATTCACAATTCAGGCAGTTCTTGTTTGCATATAATCAACTGTTTGGTCGATTGTTATAGCTCCAATTTTCTCGCACGAACGCGTTCCAAGATCGATTTCCTCGAATCAAAATGTCAAGAATCAAGAACCCCTTGATCCAAGTAAAACGATTGTGCAACGATTCTATACATTAAAGGTCACCACATTAATTTTTTTACATGTCAGATCAGCGATAAATATATTCACGTGTTTTTAAGTTTTAACTATTTCTGTGGGGCAGGCTGTCGTATCATTTCTAAGTTTAAGATACAAAAGGAGGGGTTAGACCATCTGCTGCCTTCTCTTGGTAGCCAATATATCGACGGTAGCGGTTTAAACATTTACATTTAGCGCCTAAACATAACTAGCGACTATAGTACTACTTCTGAAAACGAAAACGATATATAAATACGTACGATTTTTTACACACTAAAGAGCAGTGATCAACCCTGTACCTACCACTGCTCTGCTATGAGTCTTGTTACCTGAAATGCAACACAACTACTGACGATGTTTGAAGCGAAATTATGTCGGGTAGTTTTCGACGTCAAGTAAAAGGTATTTCAATATGCAAATACTACTGATTCTGCAGTACATTGCGCTATGCGGTTTCTATCCCGCTGCTTTACAGCTGCAGATGATATATTTGATTACATGTAAATATTCATTTTTTATCATGTCCGGCTAGTTAAAACTCGTTTATGAATGTCTAATAACGTTTCTATCAATACGGACGACGAAATATTTATGCATTCACAGAACATCATTCATGAGGATCATAAAAATCAATTAATATTCCAAACATTATCATCGTATTTCGAATGCATTTCTAAAGTCAATCATGACTGCATCTCTCGTTGAAAATAAGAGGCAGCCCTGCTGAGTTGAATACCCAAGTCGATGCTTCGTTAATAATAATAAAATATGCAATTTAACCTTCATCCTAGCAGACGGGCTCATTTCGGATCCCATGCGAATTAACTGTTGGGCTACTTTTGGGCCATTGTGTTTGACGTTTATGCGTTTTAAGATTTTGTTCATTAGAATCTCTTATGTCACGTTAAGTTGTTAATTTTTCTAATTTTACGTTTTTTAGAAGTTTAAATGAAGTTTTTCGTCTGGGGCTTGAAAAGACCCCAAGCTGAATAACGTTTGTCTCGGTTTCGTTAACTACACGTACTAGTAGGGCCTAGTTTTGCCGTTTCAGACTTGGTAGGTATGTTAATTTTCTATAATGAATGTCTTCAGTGTTTTATAGCCAAAACTCTTGCAGCGATTCATTATTTCTTCAGTATTGATTCCTTGATATGATGGTGCTGCGATGCAAGCAAGTCATACTGCATCTCTCGTCGAAAACAAGAGGCAGCCCTGCTGAGTTGAATGTTGAAAATGTACTTTACAGTCAAATATGTCACCAACTAAATCGATTGTAATATGCTATAATTCGAATCCAATTTGCAGTTTTCGACAAAAGCAGCTATTTTCTGTAAAACTCAGTAAATAGGCGACGTAAATGTCTGGTCTGAATATATTTCGAAATAACCTAAATCTGACAAACAGTTTTTGCACCCGTGGAGTTCCATGTCATTTAATCCCATCCATTTAATCCCAGTCACTTAATCCTGAAATTTAAACTTAACCCTAACCCTAACCCTGTTGAAACCCTGTCGACCACCATATCCTAAGTCGACGTCTCGAGCTTTCATATGGGATTGGTGGCCCGGCGCTGGCCTGGTTGCAAGACTATCTCAGAGACAGATCACAGACGGTCTCCTGGGATGGCTCCCTGTCGGCCCCTCGTCCCGTCCATTGCGGTGTGCCACAAGGGTCGGTCCTAGGGCCGCTGTTATTCTTCCTTTACGTGGCCGATGTCGGGCGTGTCATCGACTCGCTCGGCCTGTCCTCCCACGCATACGCCGACGATGTGCAGGTATACGCCGCTTGCCCCCCAGGCGAGACCGGCGAGCTGCGAACTCGGGTCCAGGACTGTGTGCTCAAGGTGGCGGAATGGATGGCATCGAACCGTCTTGCCCTCAACCCTGACAAGACGGAGCTGCTGTGGCTGAGCACTCCGAGGAGGGGCCACCTGATCGACCCAACACCGTTCGAGATAGGCGGCAAAGAAGTGGCTCCATCCAACGAGCTTCGCCTCCTGGGGGTGCTCATCGACTCCTCACTGACCCTCGTCGGGCACCTTAGCGCCGTGACCCGCTCCTGCTTCTTCCAACTCCGGCAAATTCTGGAAGTTCGTCGTTATATAACAATACCGGCCGCTATTCATCTTGTCCGTGCTCTGGTACTCTCAAGACTGGACTATAGCAACAGTCTCCTTCTCGGATTACCTGGGAACCAGCTCAGTAGACTTCAGGCAGTCATCAATGCCTCGGCTCGGATTATTTTCGGCTTGAGGTGGCACGACCATGTGACACCTGTGCTAAGGGATAAGCTCCATTGGCTTCGGGTCCCGGAGCGTATAGTTTACAAGCGGTGTTGGTTAACTTTTCGTGCTCTTCGGGACCCAGCCTGTCCCGATTACTTGGCATGCCTAGTACGACGACAAACGACGACCGGGTGCCGTCTCCAGCTGAGATCTAGCAGCCGCCACCGGCTGTACGTTCCTCCTCCGGCCAGGACTCCGAAGTTTGGCGAGCGTTCTATGACTCGCGGTAACCCACATCTGTGGAACGCGCTCCCTGATGCGCTGGCCGGGATTACTTCACCTGAAACGTTTGCTAAAGAGCTGAAAACGCATTTGTTCACCATATCGTACAGTTGACTGTTGACTGTACAGCGCTTTTGGTTTTGGCCGATGGCCATGTTACGGCGCTTCACAAATCGTCGAATAATAATAATAATAATAATAATAATAATAATAATAATAATAATAATAATAACCCTATTAGTTTTTATCCTGTAACCAGGCCCGCCGGAACGAATTTTCATCAGGGTGCAGATTTTCTCCAGATAAAAGCAATAGCATCATTTCACACTTTTCTTTGGGACAAGATAATTGTTTGCAAATTTTCGGCAAATTTTGGAAATTTTATGGCCAATTTTAGCAATTTTTGGCTAATTTTAGCAAATTTTGGCGATTTTTGCACATTTTTGCAAATGTTGGCAATTTTGGACCAATTTTAGCAAATTTTGGCAATTTTTTTGGGCCAGTTTAGCAAATTTTGGCAATTTTTGACGAATTTTAGCTGAAAGGTGGTGCAGAGGGTGCAGCCCATCTTCTTTCCAGGGTGCACTGCACCCCTACATTTGTCCAGGGGTGCAGCTGCCCCCTGCACCCCTACTTGCGGCGGGGCTGCCTGTAACCATGTTTAACTATGTTTTTGTAACACAAACATTTCTTTGTTATTATTAAAAAGGTTTTTTTCATATCATTGAGTGTCATTGGATTATGTGTACATGGATTGGGATTTAAAGACTTCGGATTATCTTTACTGGGATTAGAAGACTTGGGATTAAATGGCTGGGATTAAGTGACTGGGATTAAAAGACCTGTCACCCGTGGATTTATATAACGCCTTGGAAGCAGCACAACAGTACCTGCTTATTCTTAGACGTTCGGTTTTTCTTAAAATAGCTATGGAAAAGGTGAATGATCAGCCAGGCAATGGTCAATATATCCGAAGGGCAGTGAGTATCGTGGTTGGGTCAAAGGACTTTGCGTTGCTGAATGATCGATTCACGGAGAAAGTGATTTAGGTCGTCTCTTCGGCCAGTGAGTCGGCGGAAGATTTTGGCCGGACATAGTAATAATATCCCGCTGTCTTGTTCTATTCTGGTGTCTGGCATTTATTTCAATAGCCATGCGCATCTCCGATCATGATCTTTCGTCCTCACAAACCGCGACCAAAATGCAAGCATAAACGTATTTTTTCTGTTTGTAATTACAGCTTTGTGTTTGCAACAATAGAAATTGTGTATTTCCCGACTTTCATACAGCATGACTTGATACGTAACTCTAGTCTAATATTTATCTTTGCGTGTACCCGTTATGAGTAAGGTTACACCAAGTACTGAAGCAGTGATACGCTGGTTTTGAGCACTGCAGTATCATTGTACCCTGAATTAGCCGACCACGCAAATCGACCCCACGCTCGAATCGCTACATCAACAGCATATCCTGTTATAGGGGGTTAACCGAGAGTCTAGAATTCCGATTGCCCACGTTTTTCTAAGAAACCAACTTATAGGGCATATGTGCATAGATCAGAGGTCTCAAACACGCGGCCCATATGCGGCCCGCGAGGGCATTTTATGCGGCCCGCTATGCATTTTGTGATTCAAAAACATTTGCCGTATGTAATTTGTATATATTTCTCTCGGTGCCTTTTGTAATATATAAAATTTGTAAACCACTATGACTATGTTTATGAACTTTATGTTCCACCTCCGTCGAAGACCGTCAAGTTTGGAGAACGCTCTTTCTCGCGCGGAAATCCTCTCCTGTGGAATTCACTGCAGGACTGCGTGTCGTCCGTAACTTCTTTCGGAGAGTTTGCGAACAAGTTAAATTCAACATCTCGTTTCCTCGTTTATTGTAAAGCACCCTTGACTTTGGCCCTTGCTATGTTACGGCGCTATATAAATTGTCATGAACAATAACAATAACAATATGTTCTTATTTTGTTTTTATACGCTTTATCATTGTAAATTTGTAAAAAAATTCGGACGTTGCGGCCCTCGGGTTAGCGTGCTAGTCCTCATGCGGCCCCGGATCAACTTGAATTTGAGACCTCTGGCAGATATTATATCTACATGTGATCTAAAACTCGGACAAACGAGACGAACTCTGCGTAATTGTTTAACAAGCCCACAGCTTTCGAAGAATCTAGCATCCATAGCCTCACACATTTTAAGAAAACCAACATAGCAGAGCAGAATAGAAGTTTATTTCCATCTCAAACACAAAGCATCACAGAACATTCAGGCATTAGGAGAATGTTCGTGCAATAAGAAATATTGATCGTTAAAAATCTTTAATTATAGGCAGTGTTTCATTAAATCGGGATCATTTTGTATTTTGATTAAAACTTTTTCGGATATAAGTTGACCTAAATATATATAAATTATATCACTGTGGTCGCTATAAAATATGCTTCTAGGAGATAGGAAAGAGTGATTTAATTTTCACTGAAATTGGTATTCCTCTGTAAAAGTTATAATTAAATAATTAAAGTGCACAAGGGGTCCCGATTTCATGAAACACCGGGTAGATATGCAGTTAAATATGGCAAACAAAACTGCATTTTTCATCAGCAGTAGGCCTATTAGATGCAAATTAAAATAAATGCGCGATTTCTAGATTACTTCAATATCAAAGTATACGAATTGCATATGCAGACTTAGTTAGGAGATCATCGCCCAGATGGTAGGGCACGCAGATTAATGTCTTAATTAAGCTTAGCATGTGTGTCAGTCTAACATGTATCTCGAAATAGTAAAACGCTAATTACTAATATTACTGCAGCATATATAGATATTCAAACCACGTAAACAGGCGTGTCTATCGTTTCTGCATGTATCACTATCGAGAAGAAACAGATGTTCGGTCGGCGTAGAACACTGCGGGACTCCATAACATAAAGTCAGTTGCCGAGCGCCTCCTCAAATTACCTCTGACTCTAACTCTTATGACGAGCTCCACAGGCGTATTGGTTTTGCATCAAGTGTAATGTATCGGACGAACCGTGTCCGGAACTATAATTCACTTTAAGAATCCAAACTAAGATCCACGTATAGTATTTCTGCATACTACACTGTACTTGTCCTGTTATGCGGTAGAGACACCAGTACTCTGACAAATTTCGATTGAAAGAAATTGCTGTTTTCTATACCCTCAACTTACGCCTGATCCTAGATATATAATAATGGCACCACTTTATCCAGAACCAGAAAATTTAAAAAATGCCATTTTGCCTGAGAAAGGGAGATTGAACAAAGCTGAAATCGAATAGAAATATCAACACCCTCTTAAGGTCCAGCAATTGGCACAACACCTTTGCTGGATCATATCAATGTGTTGTCATGGTTCAGTTTAAGTCTAATGGAAATGCTCCAATCACGAGGAGTTCGAATTGCATTGTCTACCGATTGAATGATCTCAGATTGAGAAGAATGAGGAGCTATCAGACGCATGTCGATAGATTTGAATGACATTAGCACAAAGGTGCAATTTGAAGCCAAACGAGCTAATTAAAGAGCAAAGGTCAGCAATACAGAGTATGTACAGCAAGGGACTAAGCGCCGACCTTGGTCAAAAAACACAAAAAGTAAAGTAAAGTCCTTCCCGAGCACTTAAGGCTAACCTCAAGGCTCATAGGGCGGCGCTGATCTCCGTTACCAAGGCCCTCAGCCAGGCGACTGGTGCAAGGTTACATGATACGGGGCCAGTGTTCTCATGCAACGCGCCTGTTTACTTCGCGGATTAATCCGCTACTCATTTGCTATCGCCATCTGGCGAAAGAAGGCTGAGTCGACCTTAGGGCTCCAGCGGGAGTTGAACCCGCGACCTACTGCTCCATTGTCCAACGCTGTTACCACTCTACTAACTTCCCGCCCCCAAAAAAACACAAAAGCCATCCTAAAAATACTATCCACTAAACATTCTTATGAAATCCTTTACATAAACAGAATATTTAGTTTTAAAAATCGTCGATCAAAATCTGGAAAACAGAGTCCATAATAGTAGACAGCTAGGAATGCACTACACCACTGACCTACAGTCATGATGTAGGCCTACACAGTGCAGAACACGGAAAACAATGTCAGCTGAGCTGTTTGCGCGGCGTATGCTTATTCTAGCAGCTATCTTGATATTGCGTCAGTTATTAACATCCGTGTAGAGAAATCAAGTGCACATATATAACACTATTAAACAGACGTGCGAACTAAATATCTGTTGTATTAACTTCTGCATGCGCCGCTAATGAAAAGGCTAATACAGGAAAAGCAAAAACAGTGGTACCACCTTTTTCTCATTGTAAATATTTTCACAATCCCTGAGTCCCTGAGTCAAGATGCATTAAATTTGGTTTATGCCTGAGTCAGTATTATACTCTGAATGCATGCATTTAAGTCTTTCTCTCCAATTCCAAAGAGCAGCGGCACCACCTAGCGAAAACCTAGGTGTAGGACGGAGACGTAAAATAATACGCATGGTTGCAAAACTTAGTAACTGATGCACATCCCAGAAATGTTGACTGTCATGCAATCTCACATGGACGTTTGTGTGCCAGTGGCTTGTCTTCCTGGCTGCATATTAATTATTGAAAATCTGTGATATTCGTTTCCGTCCGGATACAGCTTGGACAGTCTTTGACTTGTTGCTTTCCGTCGTTCCTGTACTATCGAGTTTCTTCAACAGCTAAAGACTTGTAATGAACTAAATCGTGTTAAGAACATTTGCCTGAAGTCGTTGCGTATCCCAAAAATTCTTCTGACGAAAACATTCTATTAGAAAACAATCATCATTCAATATTTGGGCCATTTTATTAGAGATTTCTTATTGAATTCTACTTTTAAAATACTGTAATAAAAGAAATAAAAAGCATGACGGGCACGCTAACAAAACAAAAGAAAGTAAGAAGAAGACTTTGTTCAGACACTACATTAAAAACCCATTTGACAATCAAGCAAAGTAGCTAATACACATGATGAACGCTTCCTATCCGTAGCCTGGTTCATGCTAAAATGGCGTTCTTTGGATTTTGAAAGCAAATCTTAAATGGTTGAATATGTGATATTATGCTGCTGAAGTTCACCAAATTTTATTTATTTTGACTCACGGTTTGCAAACATACCTGCAATGAAACAGGAAGGTAGCGGGATTTCTTGGTCCATCCTATTCATTGCGAGTAAGGTAACAGTAATACCAAGGCTGTAGATACAGTTAAATGTTAGTTGTGCATTTTAGTTCATCGTTCCTGGCCATAAAGCTACATCTTATTTATGATTGATTATGTCTGGTTTCGTTCTTTGTCTCGAACATTTTCTATGTTGTAGCCTTAAAAGTCACATATTGAAAAAGTGACTGCCTTTGCACCATCATGTTCAGTGACATCCCATCGCTAGATATACTGTAATTATAAGACTTAAGTATGGCAGAACCCATGCCTGGGCGGACATCAGAGGACTGAGTGAGGCCCTTGTCCGTGTGGCGAAGACATCAGCAATTATTAATGTATTATATCGACTGCAAGGATTAAATGTATTTCTTGACACATGCCCTATGGAATGGAGATGCCTTATATTACTGCGGAAAGCATGACTCCCCGTTGATTTTAATTATAGTCACTATCATATTAAATTTTCACCAAGTTCTAGGGATTGACCAAATGACAACGCTGACGCGCGAGACATAATGCATAATTGTTGGGAATATACAGTGCAGCTTCCTGATTTCACTGCCTTCTGGAAATCACGTTCGGTCGATCATGAGGGCTTCCGACCTGTTTTATACAATTTAAATGCAATTAATCTTTGGCAAAGACTCACTTCACGTGATTGGATAATGCGCTAGCACTGCAATAGATGAACTTTAGGCAACAGTGGATGCTGCAAAATGAAATCAAGACCCACATGCATTAGAACGTGATAGTAATCGCAAGGTTGCAAGAGAGCCAGTTAAACGTTAGTTCTGCAGTTTTAGCACATCACTCTAGCTTTAGTCGTGATTAGCTGCAGACCACCGAAGCTAATCTCGATTTCTAATTGATTATGGCGAGTTTCCTTCTTTGCCTCGTACATTTTCTATGCTGTAGCACATTGTTAGTGAATGGGCAACGCACAGTGTCGACATACGAAGGTTCGGAATCAGACGAAGACCTAATGAGAAGTCTCGAGGAACACGATCTCAAATTGAGAATTTTAGGTGAGCAATTGTTTTCTACATTTGGAAACCTTGAGGTTAATGATGGTAGAACCATTGTTAGATGTTTGGAGGAACACGATCAGAATTTAGTAGCGTCATTGAAGAATTTATCACAAGCATATGAGAATGGTGACAAAAAACTATTACAAGAACTAGAAAAGCATACACAGATTATGAAAGATATATATCACAACACCTCAATGAAATTAAAAAGAATTGGTGAGAGGACTCATGGTAGGCCTAATGAATGCCTTAGACTGGAAGAGAAAATGCAAGCTGTGAATAAAACGCTCGAGAGAAAGTTAGAGGAACCTAATGAGAGACTGATAAGTTTATACCAAAATCTGTCCTCAAATATTGATGCAAAATTTGACTTCATGCAGAATGCCATCTCTAATAAATTGGAAGAACATGGAGAGATTCTTGAGCTAATGGATAAAAATCTTTCTTCTAAATTTAAATCAACAAATGAAATTCTGTTGAGAGTCCTAGAGAACGATGAGAACATTCAGAAAATGTACGAACGACTGTCCTCAAGACTTCAGGCGATGAATGAAAGCATGGTGAGATCTTTTAGAGATAATGAATTGAAATTACAAACAATCCATGACAAATTGTCAGCTGTTATTGATGAGGTCAACGACAAACTTAATGCTGTTCTCGATCTGGCGAATGAAACCATTCAAAACGTAAAGTCTAATGGTGAGCAAAGAAACAACACTGTCGGTAAGTTGATGACTTAGCTTATTCATATTCTTATGAGACGAATTACACTACGTAACAAAAAAAATATTTTTGTTTGTTCCTGGGTTGATATCTTGTTTTCCTAGTCCCTTATGCCTAAACTAACTAGAAAACAGTTTTTGTTCTAAACTGAATTTGCTTTTGGGGTCAGGGCAATGATATTTTGAAATTCGTGTATTATAGAACATATTCTCGGTTCACATTCAAAGCTGAGCAGACATACTTATTATTCTGGAATATTGCAAGCTGTCCATAAGTTTTTAGATCTGAACAGAATTTTCTATAACCTTCTGGAATCTTCTAGAACCCTGTTGCACTTTCTGGGAGCTTACAGTTGAAATCATAGACTTTTAAGAGTGCAGATTTCTTAAGCCAACATACTAGTGTATCTTGTTGCTGAGTAAGCGAATAGTGACCAGAAAAAATGATTTAGATGGCATCAAGAGGCTGCTTGCAGCCAGCAAATGCATTCTGCTACGTTTGCATCGCACCAGTATCCTATGGCTCTGAGCTCCCCATTCCAATCCCTACAGAGAGGGATCAACTGTCTTCAGGGGAGCGCGTCAAGGCAGACAGCGAGGAAGATATTGCAGATCCAGGATGCAATTGCACAGAAATAGCTGAGATGAGAAAGCGGTACTTCCCAAATCAGAAAGATCTCAATGACCTGATCATAGACCTTAGTCTCACCAAGTGCAATGCTGAGCTTCTGATGTCTAGACTCAAGGACTGGAACTTGTTGGATGAAAGCGTGCAGGTGACAGAACATAGAAAGCGTCACGGACATTTTTCCAAATTCTTCAGTCAGCTAGATGGGCTGCGCTTCTGCAGCAATGTTACTGGTCTTTTCGAGGCCATAGCAATCATCTTTAACCTGATTGATGGTGCCAATTCACAGAGAGTTCATCCAAGAACCTCAAAGCCATGCTACTTCATAGTGGTAACAAGTACTTGTCTCTCCCCATGGCTCACTTTGTGCACCTGCACCTCAGAGAGGACTACACCAGTGTCAAGATGTTGCTGAGTGCCTTGAAGTATGACAACTATGGCTGCTAAGTCATTGGAGACTTCAATATGGTCAAAATGGTGACATTCTGATGGGTCTGCAAGGCGGTTTCACAAAATTTCTTTGGGTTTTTCTTTGCCTCTAGAACAACCGGGACACCGAGGTCTGAGGCCCACCATTGTACTGGAGAATGGATTGGCCACAGCTGACCAAGTTCACCACAGGTAAGAACAGCATCAAGTGGGAGCCACTGATAGACCGTCGAAAGCTGCTCATACATCAAGTTAGGCCTCATCAAGTAATTTGTCACGACAAGGAATTCGCAGCTTTCAAATACCTCCTAGAGCTTTTCCCACAGCTTTCGGAGGCAAAAGTCGCAGCTGGCATCTTTGTCGGACCACAGATAAAGAAGATCACATAGCGTGACGTATTCGCCAAGAAGCTGAATAGCACGGAGAAAGGGTCTTTAAACAGTTTCGTTGCATTATTGCATGGCTTTCTTGGCAACCACAAGGCTGAAAACTATGAGAGACTGAACCAGTCTCTCATAAAGAACCATGCCAAAATTAGATGCAAAATGTCCTTGAGAGTACGTATTCTTCATGCCCACCTTGACAAATTCAAGGAAAACATGGAGCCTACTCATAGATAAGCAAGATGAACGCTTTCATCAGGATATGCTGGACATTGAACGTTGTTACCAAGGACGGTGTAACAAACACGTGGTGGGGACTATGTTTGAAGTCTTCATTGGGAAAGCTATGGACAGTACAGCCACAAATCTCGAAAAGCAGCTCATTTCTGAATGTTTTTAAGTAATTTTGACTGTTTTTGCTTAGTTGCAATTATTACATAATGTTCCTTCTCGAGAAGAAAAAATGCACCTTTTTCCATTGTATAAATAAACAACTTTTGTAAGCTGTGCCTATGAAAGCAAATATAATGATGAATATAGCCATGTTTGCAGATCCTTTATACATAGGCAACTGAAATATAACACTTAGAAGCCAGGAACAAAAATCGTGTTACATAGTGTTATGAGAGGAACAGTGTTTGTCGTTGTAGGTTTCGTTCTATTAGAACGCAGATTTAAAAGTTTTCAAAACTTAAACAGTTCACCAACCCAAGCGCATTCATTGTCTATTTTAAATTGCTAAAATCCGAAGAAGTTTTACTGTTGCGGCCCAAGTGTCGCTCAACGCATGTTAGTAAGAGTGAGTTCACTGTTAATGAATACGCTGGATAGGTGATAAAATGCCTAATGCATAGGGCCTACCATTAATTTCTATTCTATTATTTTAAAACAATAACTGGTGTTAATTTAAAATTTGTAATGAACGAATCAAGTGTGCATACTGCATAGTTTCTAGGTTAAGCGGTTTTCCAAAAGTTGTAATCGTTAATTAATTAATTAATTAATTAATTAATTATACGCCTTTCCTATTATACTGTATGTTGCCGAGACCCACGCTGATGGTTGCGGCTCTTAATATTTGTGCAATCCCATATTTAACATATTAGAATCTGGCGTGCAATTGCACCCACCAACAATTAGTTGTAATAGCAATACTCTATATTACTAATTTAAAATATAAATTATCTAAGGATTCGGTAAAGTTTACTTGTAGCGCTAAATTATTTATGAAGATAAAGGTGGCGGCAAATTATTTATAAATAGTCCAAAAGACTTAACAGGTTTGTAAAGTACTTTTCCTTCGTCACGTGACCCTGTTTTGCAAAATACAGTATATCCAGTTTATACAGTATATATGCACTATTATTATGAGCGCGCGTCATTTTAATTGATGCCTCGCTGGAAGTTGATCTGTATATCTTATAGCTGCTTCTAGACCCATAACTTTTTAGCTTTGTGAACGCGTATATTCCATCAGTTGTCTAATCCTTCCATTCTCTGTCCTTTTCAGTAAGAACAGCAAAAGTTTCTACATATATTGTAATAGATAATTGAAAAACTCCTCTTAGACAACTAAGGATTGCAATAACGTTTACTACCAGCGCCGCCTCTGCATGTCTACTACCGATCTAAGCTTCAATCCTTTCTGTTTCTAAAATCTTTCCTCCATAACTTCAGCAACCTAGCCCCACGGACTATGGATAAATCGACCACTGCCTGGCTGACCATTCACCTTTCCCATGACTAATTTAAGACAGATTAAACGCCATGGATAAGCAACTACTGTGGTACTACTTACGAAAGTGCTATATAAATCCCTGCAATTTTACTCACTTACTTATTTACTCACGGGCACTACGCCCTCGATAAACAATCCGTTCTCCGACCTATTTGTAATACCAAAGAGGTTGATGCCAGAATGCCACTATGAGATCCGGACTGATGGCATTAGGTATCAATCACATTGAAGCTATCAGTGCACGGCGTCATTGTGCTGTTGGTGGACTGTAAGTTACTCAACAATGCATCAAATGCAACGTCGGACTTCATATAAACGTCTTATTTGCTGCATTTTTGTGAATCAGCATAACATCTTGTGCTACAAGCAGTTAAGACGTCCCAATAAAAGGGGCAGTTCATGAAAACTAGCAAATATTCATATTAGGTAACAGTTCTTTCAGAGAAAAAACATGGTAGGCCTACACTATTAGTAATAACAATTGAACACAGTTTTTCAAAATATGAATGAAAACCAAAACTTTGGGGTTTAATTGGTTAACCCCTTTAAATCTGATCGCATTTTCTAGAGAAACCACGTAACTTTTAGAATTTATTCTCTCTTGTTTCCTAACATTATTTCTTGTTCAGGGCCTATATGTGTATATAAATATATGTGTTTCAAATGAGGAAAAATTAGTAAAATTAGAGCGTTTGACAATTTTTAGATTATTGCCCAGAAAATCTTGCAATATGTGATTGTTCTACTATAAGACTCAACGGCTACACAACGAGTGGCGTGTACAGAATTTTCGTTGTTGATCAACAGAGGATATATTACGCCAACGCATTTTGTGATATGACAACCACAAATATTGGTTGGACAGTAAGTCAGTAAACTTTTGCATGATATACGTAATGCGATATTCTTTAAAATAGTCATGCCGGTTTAATGTGGGTATTTTTGAAAAAAGCGAAACACGGGGTCCCAAATTGCGGAAACAAGTGCAGAATTGACCCTTTTATGCTGCTACTTTACCTCGCATGTATGCGGATATTTCACTTCAGTGCGGCCATATATGCGAAAACTGAGGCGTTTTCGCAGTGGCGGATTTACCACGGTGCAAATAGTACATCGATACCTTGCCCATCTGCAAAATTAAAATTTAGGGGCGCACCTTTTCTATTAACAGTATTTTTGAATGATTTTTATTATTTTTTCAAAAAAAATTTTACTTTCGGAATATAAGCTTTCGGCTTTTAGTAGGCCTAATCGACAAACAGAAATTCGTGTACATTTGTCACGCAACGTCCTGAAAAAGCTTAAAAGCTTGACAAGCAATAAAGGTCTTCTCCACTTTATCACACTTGATCTCTAACTTTTCCGATAGTTTTCCGAGATTTTGGAAAATATAAAGTTCCATCGACTCTATGTACACCATTGGTTCACGGAATTTTTAATACTTTGGGCCTGCGTGGAAATATGTGAGTTGGGCATAAAAATGTTAATCCGCCACTGTTTCTATATGGAAATGTTTCCACATGAAAATTGGTGTTCCATGATCATTTAATAGCCTAGTTGGGTTTGGATAGGAGCTTCACCCTACTAAATTTAAGGACCATATTAGATTCAATATTTGAACTTTTCAGTAAATTTTCCGTAATAGGTTTTAAGATTAAAGTTTCGAGAGTGGAATCATTTGTGCTACAAAATACATATAGTCCTATGTATATGTAGAATGTAGATGTTCGTATTATATAATATCTACTGTAGCATTGATTTCAAATATTTAGGTTGTCCGGACGGCAGTGCTATATGTTATGCTATTATAGCATGCAGGTAGCCCTGTCCAGTGTCCATCTCACTGACCAGCGGGGAATACCCAGCATCGTGCAAATGTTCCCTCAAAAATGGGCGCACGCTAAAAATTGTTGAGACATGCGCAAAAATATTTTGTTGTTGACCAAAACGATTCGAAACTTTGCAGGCAGTATTTTATTATTTATGAAATAATGATTAAATGTTTTTAAAAAGGTCATAACGGTCACCATTTGACCTGCATATTATTTTAACGTCATCCATAAACTGTCTGACAAGCAAAAAGGGTCACGACGCTTTTGACACTTGGCAGTTGGTTCATGATGGTCGCGAACTTGATTATTATGTATAAATGCCCAAAAGTTAGTCAAGTGAGGAATTGTTGCCCAATAGAAATTTCATGCGCACAACGACCCTCGAGAATTAGAGGGAGCATTGAGATTCGTGGAAGCATGCCATAGTCTACCCGCATCTTAAGCGATCTGGCCTGGATTAATAAGAAAGCGCTAACTACCGTCCAGTCTCTAAACCTCCTTCCTCTCAAAGTTATTGGAGAAGATCCCTAACAACCAACTCGTCTCTTACTTGACAGCGAATAGAACTCATGCTCAAGAATCAGTCAGCCTATCACTGAAACGGCCATTATAAACATCTTCAGTGATATTGCCGATGCCACAGCCAACGGTCGGAATGCTCAACTATGTCTTCTTGACCTCTCAGCGGCTTTCGATTCTGTTGACCAGGACATTCTTATGCAGCGCCTCGCAACATCCTATGGACTAAAGGTTTCGACCCTCTCCTGGCTTCGGAGTTATCTTACTCACATGACTCAGTCGGTCTGCTACGACAGTCTCATGTCAGCTACGAGTCTAGCCCTTATTGGTGTGCCGCAGGGGTCAGTTCTAGGATCTCTTATCTTCATTTTGTACGTGGTTGACGTTGGAGAAATCATCGCACTCTAAGGCCAATAGTCGCACTTTTATGCAGATGACAGTCAAATCCTGTCGACCTTCTGACGCTGACCAACTTCGGATCCGCATTGATGACTGTATTTTAAAGATCAAAGAGTGGGTGGTATCTAATCGCCTCACATTATATCCTAAAAGGACCGAATTCTTATGGATGAGCACTTCTGGAAGTGCTCCACCATAATAAACAATCAAAATTTCCTATCTCCAGTTGGTTAAAGCGGATGTCTAGGCTATATGGCATATAACGCAGTCTTTTACATTATTAGACGTTGCGCTTTTTACGTAGTTGCGTAAGCATCGCATGTTGCATCTAATTGATTAAAAATATGAAGAAATGTTCTCATTATTTACATTTCTGAATTTCTACTGATGATGTGGCTGTAAACTAGGTTTTTCAGAAACGAAAAGATGGTAGTGAAAACTTTTATCGCGGATGGAACGATTATGCAAATGGCTTTGGAAACGCAAGCGGAGAATTCTGGCTCGGTAAATAAGATGCATAAAAATGATATGTTGTGGTATAAAGGCAAACGCAAGAAAATAGATGTAACAAAACTAAAATTAAGAAGAATCTGCAAAAAATCAATTATTGTAGGCCAATTTTCCAGGCAAAAATTATTGTAATTTAAAAGAAATAATCTATTGCTGGTTCTTGACAAAATTGTGACATTGAGTAGTATGATGTTGAAGATTTTCTCATGAGACATGAGTAGAGAAAAATTTGTTGGCAACTTAGCTCGGTGTTCGGCTAAGTAACCACCGTTGCTTGACCTTTATCCGATTACGACGACAACGACGACGATGATGATGATGACGTATCTGACAACAGTAACAACAACAATAAGTAGGTAAGCTAATATTCGTAGTATTATTGTATGATGATTTGTAATTTTAAATGGTTTCGTAGAGTTTCTCCTATGTTGAAAGTCACTGAAATACAGGCTCAACATTTTCAAACACATATTCGAAGAACTGTGGCGGTCCACAAGTACCATCCTCGCGGTCATGACTGCAGATTGCGGGCCGCGGTGTAAACAGCCCTGTTTTAGGCATCAAATATAATTGCAAGAGTCTATTTTTTGCATTAAATCTGGTCTCTCGTTATTTTTTCGTTAATTTAATAACTGCAGGTCCTAATTTGGGTTCGGCACCCTCGATTCCCCTTGGCCTCGCTAATGGTTTATCCACATATTCTTGTTCTGACGACATGATAATGCAAATGATCATTATGCTACCGTCATAAATACAGTATGTGAGCCAGCCTAGTTCAAGCTTTTCAAACAAAGAATTGCACCAATCATTTATGTTTCTTGACATTCCTAGAGTCAAAGCATTTTGTTTAAGCAATGATTTCCTTCATCTTTTGACGTCGAAGAAACATTACAAACTGCGAATTGATTTGGGAGATTTCGCAGGAAATACAAGATACGCGGAATATTCTACATTTAGTATAGGTTCCTCTACGGACAAATACAGGCTCACAGTTGGAACTTATTCTGGAAATGCAGGTTAGTTTTCGTGTGATTAGTGAATATATAAGTTTCTTTGTAGGAGCAGCCAGGCATCGTAAAGAAATTGTTATGCTTCGATGAAATTTCATTAAGGTATTGCGTGAAGAAAGCGGTACAGTTCTCGTAAATCGTTATCAGAATTTCCAAATGAAAACTGGTGTCGTTTTAGTTTAGACTGGTTGCTACGGATAATCGATCGATATGGTTAAGTTCGCGAATTGGGAGCGGTTGAGGTCGTAGATGCTCTGTGCGAAATGAGGAAAACATCGAGGTAGACCGTGTGCTGAGTCAGGAGGACAACCCTCGCAGTCATCATACAGTGAGTCAAATATCATGAGAACTGTGCATATCTCGAATGTGAGTGCATAGTGTAATTTAAAAAGATCTGAGGCTGAAATGTTGGAAGCAGAATAAAAACGCAAGATTTGGTCCTTGCAAATCAGATGTCAACACTTGGGTGCTCGAATAAATTGATAAAAATATTCTGCTCAGTTGGCTGATTTCATCTGGTTTTCAGGAGAATAGCTGTAGGATTGGCTATACGCGCATTTGGGAGTAAAAAAACGAGAGAAGTTATAAGCGTCCGACTGTTGAGAACCAGACCACCGTTCAGCAAGTCCATAATAGTTACAGATGAAGTGCCTGTTCTTGACTGCGCTTCAATCAACATTCTGGAACCTGGTGTTAGGATCGAGACGGCGAGTACTCCCGAGAAAGTTCTTCAGAATTTTTTCTGAAATCCGACGCATGTCTTGTGACTGTTTCGTTTTTAAACAGGACAGTGCAGCCGCCACCGTCGAATTGTTTAAAAAGCGACACCAGACTTCATCTCATCCGATGTATGGTCACCAAATTCCACAGATCTGAATTTTTGTGGACTACAGTGTATGGGAAATACTCCAAAAAGAGTATACAGAACACACATTGCTGACCTTGGAGAACTGAAACAACGATTGCTGGTCGAATGGGCAGACCTGGATCACTACAGTGTAAGTCATTGTGGTTGCAATACATCAGTGACGACGTTGACTTTCCGCTTGTACAAAAGTCTACGGTGGACACTTCGAACAGAAATTCTCATCCAAATGTCAGCTACAGTAGATGACATTATTTGATAGGTCGCTTTAGAGCTGTTTCTTAACGTTGAAAGTCAAATTCCACTGGCTTCAAATAATTTGTCACTGATGTATCGTGCAAGTTGGCTGATTAAAAACGAAGCTCAGGTTGACTTAGGCGATGAATTGTATCCTGATTGAAAACTAAAAAAGTTAAAATCGGTTTAGCATTAATAAGGCTGTGTTGATAACTGCATTGACTCAGTGTTTTTAATAGACTCGGTGTATATACCCTATGCAGTAATCAATTCTGAATAGACAATAATACATGCATGTAATCTTGTCAATTTCAAGTGTTATTATTTCAGGAGATTCCCTTGTTTATCACACTAATCGCCAATTCAGCACAAAGGATCAAGATAATGACGTCTACAGGAAGAACTGTTCCAACGCTGAACGAGGAGCTTGGTGGTACGGTCATTGCTATCATTCTAACCTTAATGGCATTTACTATCATGGCGGAAGCTATACTCGGAGAACAGGCAGTATCCAAGGTGATGGAATCGAGTGGTATTATTGGCTTGGATCCTCTTATTCTCTGAAGACGACAGAAATGAAGATATCTCCTTATTGATCAAAAATTACTGTTTTAAAAGAAATATTATGGCTGACTAAAATGACATCACAACCATTTATTATTTTACCCATGATTGATAAGTGCACTAGAAATATCAAGCACTAAATTAGCGAATAAATCATAAATATGTGTTTGATTGTAGAAATGTTGGAGGTTTGAATTATGGGTGTTGTATATTCAAAATCCTTGCTTGCTTCAATTTAATTAACTCTATTCCATCTTCATATTTGCCAATTTCTGCTAGATTAATTATTCTTATTAAACATATGTGATATATCGTTCGACAAACATAAACACTTCAAATCCATAAGAAGAATTTGTTGTTAGTAAATTAAATCTCGCTGCTATATTACTTCTTCTCTTAGTTCTTTCTCGGGATGTCGTAAAAATCCTGGTCCTGCTTTATAAAAAACCCAGTCATCAAAAATCATCTTTTCCAAAATATCTTAATTATGTCCCCCTTTATAATATACTCATTAATTAATATTTGCTCATTCAGACCCATCGTCCAACCAAATAGAGAAATACGGAAGGAAATAAAGAAGAATATTTGCTGCCTGAGAAACAAATCATCTTGGCTTCAACATTTTTATGCCAAAATCACATTGACATCATTGCATTAAATACAACCTTGACCACTAAGCACTACGGATTACGGACTATGGATTTACCTTGATTGAGCGCTCGTGAATAAGCGGGTGCACTGCGCCAAGCTTTCGGGCAGCGCTATAGAAATTTAGTGTTTACTTAGGGCTGTCCATTAATTACGTCAACAACTTAGGAGGAGGGGGTTCGAAAAAGTTTGACAGTTGTTGACAGGGGGAGGGGTCAGGAGAAGTTGACGTCAACAATTTCACTTTTACAAATAATCAAAAATAGAAAATTTCATGGAATACTACTTATTACAATGGAAAAAGCATGGCAAAAAGGTCATCACCACCATATTTTGACACTCGATGAGCAAAACAGGGAAAAATGGTCATCATCGCAAAAATAATAACTTTGTTATTGGGACCTGTCATTGATCTAGGGGGGGTTCAAAAGTTTTTGACGTAGGCCTAATTATAGGAGGTTAACTGAAAGTTGACTGTTGTTGACAAGGGGGAGGGGTCAAAAATTGCCAAAAATTTGTTGATATAATTAATGGACAGCCCCTTACTTAAATGAGACTACATGTAGGTTATAGCGTTCAGTTACTTCTTTTCTTTCAGACATTATACCGCCTTGTTTCCAAATGCTAAATGAACCCCACCAAACTGGACACGGTGGAGGAGTTGCATTTCTCTTCAAAACACACATAGAATTAATTAAGAAATCCTTACCAATTCCTTGTCCAAAAAGCTTTGAAGCCGTTATAACTGTACTTGATTCGCGCAAAAAGTACATAACATTTTAAAATATCTATCGACCACCGTCACTCTCTCAGGCTGAATTTTTAACTGAGTTTCATTATCAATTGTAAATTGTAGGCTAATCTCTTCATTCCATGTCTAATCTTAAGAGCGAAATGTTGGTTCAGATTGACAAACACTCATAGTCCCTTCTCAAACAGTATCATATTAGGAGCATGAACTAATTTTATTAATACATTGTTTCAGAAATGTTGTTAAATCTCGTAGGCCTATATCTTTTAGAAATGAAATTTCATCGTCCGTACTGATAGAAGAAGAATTATTAGAAATTCATAAACGAGTTTTCTCTAGCCGAACACAGTGTTTAATCTAGGCCGTTTCCGGGAAGAATTGTCCTTTCCCCGAAATTTCAAATTCCCCCTGGAAATTTTGGAATACTACATGGACTAACAGCGGCACCTAGCAGAATTCCCCCCGGCTTTCTCAGTTCCCCCTGGCTTTTTCAGTTCCCCTCCGGAGTCTAGATTAAACACTGGCCGGACATGATAAGAAATGAATATATCTAATCAAAGATATCAGATGCAGCTGCAAAGCAGCGGGATAGAAGCCGAATGGCGCAATGCACTGTAGAATCCGGTGTATTTGCATATTGAAATTCCTTTTACTTGACGTCAAAAACTATCAGAATTCATTTGGCTTCAAACATCGTCAGCATTTGTGTTGCATTTGAGGTAACAAGACTCATAGCAGAGCCGTGGCAGGTACAGTGTTGATCAATGCTTTCTAATCTTATTATATAATTCTCGATGTCCGGTCCGGCGAATCTGTCTGTCGGTCACGATACACGGCAGATTTTGCAAGACGCTGTTGTCATTGACAACCAAATATTGTTTAATCAAAACTGTATAATATTATCAACGGAGCGTTTAACGAAGCGTCTTAATTGCAGCTTAAACCCCCGTCCCCCTTCCCTCACCCCATCCCTCTCCCAATCGCACAGGCTCCAACCCATTCCCGCCCCGGCCCCAAACCTCCTTTCCCCTCCCTTTCCCCATCCCCTTCCCCTCTACCTATCCCCTCCCAATCGCCCTGGCCCCAACCCATTCCGGCCCCGGCCCCAAAACCCCGTTCCCTCCCCTCCCATCCCTTTTCCCTCTCCTCATCCCTCTCCCAATCGCCCCGGCCCCAACCCATTCCGGCCCCGGCCCCAAACCCCCGTTCCCCTCCCTCTCCCCATTCCTCTCCCAATCGCCCAGGCTCCAACCCATACCCGCCCTGCCATGCCCGACAGGCCCCAAACCCCCGTTCCTTCTCTCTCCCCACCCCTCCCCAACCCCTGTACCTCTCTCCATCCCTCTCCCAATCGCCCCGGCCCCAACCCATCACCGCTCCGCCCTACCCCACCGGCCCCAAACCCCGTTCCCAAACCTACACAACGCTGCTCCGAAAACCCGTACAACCCACTTTCCTCCTCCCAAACCTCCCTTCTCTTTCCCAATGCCCTGCCCCCGTTATTATATATATATTTATTTCTTCCTAGCCTCAATACCTATTTTTTAAATTTAACCCCTCAAGTGGGGATTAAATTTTCAGACATAAATCACCGTACTGGGATTTAATTTTTGGAAAAGCGTTCTTCAGAAATGATTGCTGTAACGTTTTAAATTTGCTATATCTCAGGCTATATAGGAGCTAAAAAGATGAGGTTTGCACCATTGTTTAGATTGTTTATTCCTCTTTCTAACCGTCCGTGCAAAACAAAAAAATTGGGGATAGAGTCCACTTTACGGCCTAAAATATCACCCTCTCCCCCGAAAAATTTTTAAAGCCCCCTAGCAAAATATTTTCAGCGGTAACCCCACTTTGGTCAGCGGAAAAGTTGTTAAGGGATGTCAGAGGAACAAAATAAACCAAAAAGTTTGAAAATCGGTTGACATTTGGTAAAGATCTATCAATTCTAACCCGATGACCCCAATGTTTGAACATAAGTATTATCGGTGAATTTCGCGAAAGTTTTGAATTCTGAGAAAGTTTCCTAATTTTTTTGAATTTGCTATATCTCAGGCTATATAAGAGCTAAGAAGATGAGGTTTGCACCATTGTTTAGCTTTTTATTCCTCTTTCTAACCCTCCGTGCAAAACAAAACAAAGTCCAGTGAGCAGCACAGCAAACAAGAGAATCAAGCACTGCATGTCGTTCGACACTGCCAAATAAGTACACTTACCTTGACTATCAAGTTTCAGAAAATTCAAGCGAATGGGCGTTAACTTGGTTGAAGGAAAAGGCGGCGAGTTAAGGACAATTAATTGCGCAAAATTGGGTGGTAAAACAGCCAATCTCCCCCGTCATTTTTGACGGGTAAACACCTAGTGTGTAATAAATCGTACGCATTTACAGTAGGGTCTATATATCGTTTTCGTTTTCAGAAGTAGTACCATATGTTAACGCGCATATTGCATTCCTACTCAGTGACTAGTGAAAAATTGTTTCTTCGAGTGGTGTAGCCAAAAGGGGGTTGGGGTTAAACTTCCTTGGTTGTTGGAGCAAATTTTTTTTAGTTTTTTATTTCATATCAATATAGTTGTACGCGCTCATATTACACCTATATAATTCACTTAATGGCAAAACAATAGCTGATGACCTTTTAGCTTGAGGATCATCCATGAATGACGTCACGAACTTAGGGGGACAAGAGGTTCAAACATTTGTGACTATGTGCGACGACAGGAGATGGGGTTCCAGAAATGTGACGTCACACATAATACTAATTATTGTTATTAATACCGCAATGCTATGTTACCGCAAAGTTGAACGTATTTTACACTTATAATTCATTTTTAAAAAAGAATTTGAAAAAGTGTCTGAATATCGCTTGAACTATAATAATTATAATGAGCATTTTCAAACGAATTCAGTGCAATACCCGCTTCATTCAAGAAATAAGTGAATTGAAACTTTAATTTTGACATTAGAAATATGGGGGGGGGTTAACGCGTTGTGACGTCATTTTTTAGGGGTCTGACTTTTTGTGACGACTTGCGACGAGGGGGTAAAAAACCTGTCAAAATTGCGTGACGTCATTTATGGACGGCCCCTTGTCACGATTTTTTCCGTTTTGTGAATCATGATCATAATCCTTTTTGCTTATCAGAATTTTTCGAAATTGGGAATCACGAGAACCATAACCCCTTCGGAAAATCCTGCCTATGCCACTGGTTTTTTCGATTGTATAATCGAAATATGATCAGGTGAATAACCAGTCAGAGGACTCAGAGCAATACGCATTGCATTTGCATTGCAGGTGTTGGTCTGTTATAACACTGCGATGTTTCGATTTAACAATGTTCATAACAAAAAATGCTGATTCACGCATATATGTGGATACAAATTTAACCTTGTCAAGACAGAAATAATGCTAACTTCTTGGTTACATTATACTGAGAATCTGGAACAAAGTTGGCCCAAAAGTTAGTTATACCAACTTCGTTGAGTTTATGTTTCAAAACATCAGATGCCTGAAAATCAACTGCTTCAATCTGCAATAATGCCTGCTTAACACTTGCAAAAAACTGAATTCCCAATAGGCCTATCCAAGGTTATTTCTAGGATTGTGAATTTGGGGGTGTCGGGAAAATCTGGGGTGTGTGGTTATTTTCTAGGATTGTAGGATTGTGAATTTGGGGGTGTCGGGAAAATCTGGTGGGGTGTCGGAGTTTGGAAATCTCTACCGAAAAAATCTGACAAGCAAAAAAGGTCATCCGAAGATAAAAGTTGAGGGGTGTCCTCCATTTGGGGGTGTTCAAAGCTAATTAACTGTATGCATACCATTGTCACATTACCAAATTTTGGGGGTGTCGACCTCAAATTGGCGGGTGGGGTGTTGGGGGTGTAAAAATATCCCTGGGCCTATCTGTCCAACCACCGTCAGGCTTAACAATGATAGGACTGGAGACTTAAAAACACAGTCTTCAGCCATCTGAAATTTTTCAAACGTTCCTCAAACTCGATTTTCAGCCTACAACGAAAAATTGACATCTCAGAAACATGTTGGCCAAGTGGTAAAATGCCTGTATTTGATTTATCAAAGTTAAGAACTTGACGCGCCTTCCAAGTCATTTATGAAAATATCGATTTTTGTTGCAAAGGAGAAGGATTTCTCTTGTAAAGGTCCATCGCTGTTTTCTCTGAGCTATGAAGTTGCAAATTTAATGCATTCAGATGTCCCATGATGCCAACAAGAAATGCTAACTGTGCAGTCTTTTCATTAGCCTGAATGCAACTCATAACTAGCTTTCTTTGTTTTTAGCGATTGAAGAAGCTCAGAAATATCTTCTTTCAGGTTACAGAATCTTCTCCAAACTACGCCTTTGCTCGACCACCTCACGTCAATGTGATGCAGCAAATTTCCAAATTCTGCCGACACATTTTCAAGGATTGAACGCACAAGACGACGCTGTAGCGCTGAATTGCATCGCAGATTGATCAATCTCACAACAGTGACCATAACTATAAATTTAGCTCATCATAAAGTTGTAATTACATATAGCTGCTAGACTGCAGTAACAGCAGTAAGTCATTAAGCCAATATAAAAGGCTCAAAATTTCTCAGACACAGAAAGCTGTGGCGGTCCACAAAAAACGTCCCCGCGGTCCGAATTGTGGACCGCGGGCCGCGGTTTTAGTACCCCTGGTGTATGATGCCACATCTACAGTTTTCTGCCATTCCTATCCGTTAATTGTTCTGTGCCTCAGATCTGGTAATTTAAGGGAGAGATGGCATAGTGTGTTAGGCGCTGGAGCGGTTGGCTGACGGAGCGGATTCAAGCCCCGTTAGCGCCCCCTGTGGCTTTCACACAGGCAGTAATGTCTCCTAAGCCACTTTAAATCGCGCTAAGTTTCAAACTATCGACCCGGCCGCTGCCTCATGGATAAAGGTAAAGGTAGGTCCCGTACTCGAGTCCGAGCGTTGGGTTCCGGCGCTTATCTCCGGTCTAGGCAATCAGCGACGTGGGTGGTATAGGCCATTAATCTGGGGTAGGTTGCCATTACTTTCCCCCAGACAGACCCACGTTTTACCTCGCAGCGTAACGCTGCTCCTCATTTTGCCACCGCCCTCTAGCGAGCAAGGCTGAGTCGACCTTAGGGCTCCTGCGGGAATTGAACCCGCGACCTCCTGCTCCATCGTCCAGCGTTGTTACCACTCTTCTGACTTCCCGCATGGATACACGGACTGTTGCCCGGTCGATAAACCACCTTGCCTATAGCTATTTCAAGAAAGATTAAGCGCATAAGAGTAAGCAGCTACTACTGTACTTTAAAACCAAAGCGCTAGGCCTATATAAATTTACGAGATTTTACTTACTTACTTAACTATTCCCACCCTATTCTATTGACACCCTTCATTACTCCAAACACTAGCGCTTTGATCGTTTATTCTTTCATTCCGCTTGGGTGTCCGTCAGTGTTTTATAAAGGCCTGTTAGGAGGGGAGATGCTCTTGAAAACGGCGACATTTGCCGCTATATATGTGACTAAGTCTATATCTGTTCACACTATTCATGTAATATAAGTATTTCGCAATTGCTAGGCATTTTATAATGCTTAACAATTGCGTAATTCTTGTATTAGATTAGCGTGTGTGAGCTCAGAGCAATATTGTCAGAATCTAACCCGCAAAAAAGTCAACAATAATTATTAACGGCAAAATATTAAATTGAATCCAAAAATGTCTCCAAAGAGTGCCGCCGCAGACAGCCGCCTACTTCGCCTACGCCAAGGACACCGGCCCAGGCCCTGCGGGCGTTACCCTTACACATTGGCCTCGCTTTGCTGGCCTATATGCGACTCTTCTTGAACTCGATGAATCCATGTACTCTGTGTACAATGCAAATAATGATGGGACGTTTGTCGACGGTGCGCGGTGGAGCAGGGTGCGCGGTGGAGCAGTGGTTAGCGCACTGGTCTGCCAATATTGAGGTCCATGGTTCAACTCCCGGTCGCTGCAGAAACTTTTCGGTTGTTTCTGCCCCAAGCGCCCAGTGGCGGCTCCACCGAGGGGCCAAGGGGGACCCGTGCCCCCTATTGAGTGCCTCCCCCAGTGGCCCCTCTGTTGGGACCCTATACTTAATACTACATACATTAAACAACAAATGGTTGCCCCCATGATTAGAAGTTGCCACCCTGGCACCCCAACGGTCCCCACTTGCCAAATCCTGGGGCCGCTACTGCAAGCGCCCGCCCCCAGTCGACTCAGCTGTGAATGAGTACATCGGGTGTTAACTCTGTGGAAAGAAAGGAGGCGAGGGAAAGGCTGGCAACCGCCCTCATTCAGCCGTTGCCGTGTATAACGAAGGCACTAACCCTTCCCTTTGGTTCTCCGTACGGGCGCTGAGCCTTTGGAGTGTACCGTTTGCCTACGGGTGCATGCACTTCGCTGCCGCAGACGCAGCCGCCCTGCTGAAGCAGCAGACACCCGGCTCCAGCCACCTACTCTGCCTCTCTGAAAGCAGTTTGTGCGGACATCATCGATTTTTGTTCCGTCGTTTGTGCTGTCGATACGTTGGTACTTGAGACGTTGGTCGAATGTGAGACCATTGCGTTGATTGCACAGTTCATTATTGTCGTAGTTTCGTAGCTGTTATAGAGTCATGGTCGTATTGATCGTTATCTAACCCTAACTTGATATAGCCACTGATTGCCGCTTATTCAGTTGGTACGGGGTGAATCTTTGCTGAGGGAGAATGGACTCAAATTTCCGGTCGTCACCCGTGCCGCCGGCCAACCGATCGATAGACCATCTGTTCAACACCGAAGAGGCTAATTACTGTGCGACGCATCGGTATTGGTATCTGTTCCTCTGTTCCAGTCTGATCACTTTCCTCGTCTTATTGCTCTTAGTTGTCGGTTGGAGGCTTCTGGCTTGGATCTTCTGTCGCAATTGCGTAGACAACTCTCTACGTTGCCCCGGTGGGGCCGAGGCTTCCACTCAGCAGGTGACAGCAGCCCTGAAGGACGACCCGCGGCAGGGACGGGGTCAGTCCAATGTAGGTATCGGACGGTTCACGCAAGAGCAGAAGTGGGCAGATGAACTTATTTCAGGACAGACATCAACTGGACGAATTCTGGTAAGATAGACAAGTTCATGCAAATCGCCTATGTCAACGGTAGATTAGGTAGGGCCTACCTACCCAGGCTGTAAAACATAGGTTTAAAAAATAAAATGTTGGTTTCTAGGGTAGGCTATTTTAAGCTGTATAAATTTAATGTTTGGCGCATCAAAATTCATAGACCCTCATTTGGGGCTTGTCCATTAATTACGTCAACAAATTAGGGGGAGGGGTTTGAAAAAAGTTTGACAGTTGTTGACAGGGGGAGGGGGGTCAAGAGAAGTTGACATCAACAATTTAATTTTTTTACAAATGATACAAATATGAAATTTTCTTTAGTCTATGGCTTTCTTTCTTTAGAAAAGCGCAGCGGTCTGTATTTGACATTTGAACATAGAAATTGCATAACCAGCCTCTAGAACAATAGAAGTGCAGTTTGGTGACCAATTGACGATGGTGCGGCATCTGCAGTGAAAAGAAGAAAAACTGACAGAACAGATTGGAAATTGTTGAGCAGTAACTTTCTGTTTGATGGAAGTGCCTGAAGTTGCAAAGCATCAAAGATATGAGGAATCAGCCACTTGGGCATAATTTCATGTTTGCCATTACAGTTGGATGCTGTACGCTTTCAGTTGTAGTCTAGCCATCTGACCCAAGTGGAAACATTTTGAACTCCTGTTTTTAAAAAGTAAAATGAGGATGACAGTATATTGTGTTATTCACTGAAGTTAGGAGGGTGGGTAACAACGTTGGATGATAGAGCAGGAGGTCGCGGGTTCGAGTCCCTCTGGAGCCCTAAGGTTGACTTAGCCTTACTTGCTGGAAGGCGGTGGTAAACTGAAGAGCAGTGGCAAGAAACTGCGATAAGTCAAACATGCCCGTTACACGATGCACTAGCCCCGTATCCATGGTTTTGCACGCTAGCCCCGTATCCATGGTTTTGCACGCCTGACTGAGGGCTTTAGCAATGGAGGTCAGTGCCGCCCTATGAGCCTGTGAGGCTTGGAAGGACTTTGAAAGTGTGACTGATATATGCATATAAATGATGTTATGACATTTAGGCGACGTACTTTTCTAGTGCATTTCTCCCGGAAAAGATTAATAATAGTTTTAACATAAAATGTAACTTTATGATTAGATATATATGACATAATAACTGTATAAAACCTTATAGCATATATTATGATAGCTGTTTGTTAGAAACACGATGAATATAGAAAGAGGACAAGTAGAGTTTGAAGCTATCTGCGAATCAGAAGAAGCCGATGCAAAAGAGGCGGAGCCTGATTGACAGATAGCTAAGATAGATAAAGTAAGGAAGGAGAGTGATTCGTCACTCTAGCTTGTAGAACGCCGGTAAGCAAGAACTATACATTTGAACGGCGGAGCAGAGTCACGGGAGAAATAAAAGTTAATATCAGAGAGATAGGCCTAAGTGAAGTTGTGATTGAACTGTTTTGAGAAGAGACGATTTGTTAACACCTAGTTTGGAAATATTCATGTACGATCTGTTTCGTTAATATTAAACCTTTAAAAAACCAGTTGGACGATGTTGTCGGCGAAATAACGAAACCCATCGCGAGCCCCCGAAGAGCGCGAAGGCAAAGACCGCCGACCACGAAACGTAACACCGCTACCACCATGACGTTGGAAAAGAATAACAACAAACATCTTTTCCACATTACATTGTGACCAGCAAAGAAGGGAAAACCTGAACGAACAACATCGTCATTCGAACTGGAAGCTAGACGACGGGAGACGAACGCTGACGATCACCGGAGGCGGGAAACAACAGCGAGGAAAAGGCACGAGCATCGAGGCGGGAGACAGGAAGAGAAAACAAAGTTCGGTGAAGACTCGGGGCAGAAAGTGCTGAAAGCGAGATCCGAAGGAGGCGAAGCTCAGCAAAGAAAAACTCTGGCCGGGTGAGCTGTTTCTGGTTCCACTCTTGTTATCGGATGAACTCTGTGTACTTAAGGTTGTTGTTGCTGATTGTTCTGCTCAGCTTGGTGAATGAGTATAGTTTGTAAAACCTCGTGATTTATTGATTATTGCTTTACTGTAAAAAATTGTGAGTCGACTGTCGGAAAGACGAGGGACAGAATCAGACCGCGACCAGACCAGACTGACAGCCGAAGTCATTCGTTGAATTGTCGGTTGTGTTACTAAATTTTTGTGTTTATTTTGCTGAATTTTGTGTTTATTTCGTTGTCATTTGTGCTTTAAAAATGTTCGACACATTGACTAATAGACAACTGGAAGAAGAATGTCAGACTAGAGCGATAGACGCGACCGGTTTGACCAAACAAGACATGATAAGAAGACTGAAGAATTATGAGAAGACCAAGAATCAGAAGGAGAAAGAAGACGATGTGGAAGCTGATGTCGAACAGGCGGGAGAAGAGAGCGACGATGAGACGATTCCTGAGGAACCAAACGAAAGGCAAATGCGGTTAGCTCTAATTCGGGCCGAGGAACGAAGATTTGCGGCGGAAACCGAGGCGATGAAGAGGAAAGAGTCAACAGTGAGGGCGGAAATGGAAATGCTGATGGCAAGGGCGGACACAGCCCGAGAAGAGGTGGCTGTAGAGGAAAGGAGGTCCAAGGCAGAGAGGGAAAGATTAGAGGCTGACAAACAAAGGTTTGAAATGGAGTTGTCGTTGCTAAGAGAAAAGGCTAGACTCAATCTGACTCAGCAGAATTCTACATTGGGGAACGCGGAGACTGTTGAGACGCACCAGACTTCTGTTGTAAAATTGCCTGCGATGCATGAAAACGAAGATGTCGTTTCGTATTTTCACTCATTTGAAAAGATCGCACATCTAAATAATATAGATGAAGCTCTATGGTCCAAAAACATTACCAGCTTTATTAAACAGTACGCTACGCACATTACAACAGGTTATCATATGAAATATGCAGTGAATATAGAACGCTAAAAAGTGAATTGCTAAAAGCTTGCAGATTAAATAGTAAACACTACTTAGAGAAATTCAAAACAATGCACAGGACAGGAAAGGAATCTTATGTGCAGTTTTTGACAAGGCTAAAAGACATACTTGACTACTACTTGGAGGCAAGAGATATACTGAACTTTTGAGGCCTTAAAGATGATGTCCTTATGGAACGATTTAAAGAATCGTTACCTAAAGACACTAGATATTTTGTAGACGCCAGAAATCCGGAAGATGCGGCTAGTGTTGCAAAATTAGCCGATCTTCATTATGAGTGCATGTTAGAGACGAAAAAGGACAATAGACCTAACAAAAGCAATGCATCATGGCAAAAACCCACGGAGCAACGTCAAAATTTTGACGGACAATACCCCAAACAAATGGAAAAATCATCGTTTAACCGGGGGGAGGGAAACTCTAATGGCCATGATGGATACAAACCTAATGCAGGAAATAATTTTAAGAAACAGGGTAAACCCCACGTTGATGAAAATGGCCCTAAACCAAAAGGCTGCTGGAACTGCCAATCACCATTGCACCGACGTAATGAATGTCCATTATTACAAAGGCCTCACGTAAATTGCGTAACGAACAGGGGTCCCAAGGACATTTCATCGCAGGAATACAAGGGGAGATTTATAATACCATTAATTGTAAACAATAAAAGTGCACAGGCTTTAAGAGATACAGCCTCCGATATAACTCTCATAAGTTCTGAGTTTTGAGGGGACAACCGATCTTGCGAGATAAAAAGGTATATGCTCAGTCAGCTTTCGGCCATTTAAAGTGTTTAGAAGCTTGTGAAATTGAAATTATTTCGCCTTTATTTGGAACTGACTACCCAGTGAGAATAGTCGCGGGAATCGTAGAGAACCTAAAGGTACAAATAATAATTGGTAATGATCTCTTCGCCCAAAATCCCGAACTTCGAGACACTGTAATTGTCTGTGTTAATAGTTCAAAGACGAACACTGACACCCAAACCACGGGGCTCAAGGCATCGGCATCTAATGATGGCGGGGAGGGAAGAATTGACCAAACGAACACAATCAGTCAACCAGACACCACAGCCGAAGTCCTGATAGTAACCAGGGGGGGTGCGTATGGGGAGGATTCCCAGAGTAACACCAGGGGCAGGGAGGTTTCGGACACTTCAAAGGCTCTTTGCCTTTCTCTTCCGACTGACAAAGTTGACCGAGAGACATTGACCACCTGTCCCGAATTGAATTCGGAGAACAGAGAGACTGAAGAAGATGGTAATGGCAGATCATCGGTAATTATCGAAATCGGCGACGAGAACCTAGTTCAAAGGACGGGACTGACCGCCGCTGACACAGAGAAAGAGACTAACCGACTCACAAATAATGGAAGTACAACAGAGACACTTTTTAACTTGCATGACCTATCGCCTGAGGCGCAGGAATTCAGAAGGCCCAAAGGTCAGATAGAGATCTGAAAGATTTGTGGGAAAGCGTGGAAGACCAGGATTCACGCTACGAAGAGATTAATGGCTTTCTGTACAAAGGAGCCATACAAAAGACAACGAGAGCAGACTAAGACTCGTAGTACCCCAACAATATAAGAACCAATTATTAAAATTAGCGCATGATTCCCTATGGTCAGCACATAGAGGTATTCATGCAACAAAATCCAAATTGTCGGACGATTTCACGTGGACAGGCATGGATGCCGACATAAAAGACTATATTAGAACGTGTGAACAATGCCAAAAACTGCGATTATACCAAAATCACACAGGGTACCACTGGAGGAAACACCAATAATAGGAACGGCTTTCCATACCTTAGTCTGTGACGTTCTAGGCCCAATACAACCAAAGTCAAGCAGTGGGAAGCAATACATATTAATAATTGTTGATAAAGCAACTCATTACCCTGAATTCATACCACTGGGAAGTGTACACGCAGATAAAATCTGTAGAGCTTTTGTGGACGTATTTTCCAGGGTGGGAATTCCAAAAATAATTATAAGCGATTTAGGTACACACTTCAAAAATCAACTGGTACAAGGGCTAGAAAAACTGTTAGGCATTAGTCCGCAGTTTGCCACTGTTGAACACCACGAGACAGCAGGCAGCGCAGAACGAATGATCCGAGTTTTACGGGAAATGCTCCGGAAAGTGGTGGGGGATGAACCCAGGAAATGGGAACAGGCTCTTCCTTTTTTGGCGTTCAGTTGCAGACAGATCCCGTCCACCACTACTGGATTTTCTCCATTTCAATTGCTATATAATCATGACGTCAGAGGCCCAGCCCAAGTTCTCAAGGATGCATGGACGGGAAAACTTGAAGTCCCAGCACCGAAGAAAAACGTCATAGATTATTTAAATTTAACTCACAAGAGACTGCGACGATGTGCAGAAATAGCCATGGAGAATACAAAAAGAGCACAAGAAAAATCAAAATTTTATTACGACAGATCTTCAACAGAGAGGAAATTGGAACCAGGGGACAAAGTTCTATTGTTAAGACACTCGACACAAAATAAGTTACTTTCCAGTTGGGAGGGTCCATTTTTAGTGCTTCAGAGATTATCAAATACGAATTATGAAATTCAGGGAAGCAATGGCCCACATATTTACCATATCAATCTTTTAAAGAAATGGCACGATCGAAATGCCAACGATGATAATAGCCATGTATCCACGATAAACATGATTTTAACCGCAGATCCACCGGAAGATGACTGCGAGACCATACCAGTTATTGATAACATCCACAGTGAGAGTTTGGAGCACAACATGAATCATTTAAAACCAGAACAACAAGCACAAATAAAAGACATACTGGATGAGTTTAGTGACAGATTCACTCAAAAACTAGGAAGAACTACACTAATAACACATACAATAAAATTAACCACAGACAAACCAATAGCTCCAAGAATGTACAAAATTCCAGAGAGTCTAAAAAGTCAAGTTCATACGCAGTTACAAGTGATGCTAGAACAAGGCCTAATCGAGGAATCGAACGCCCCATATGCGAATCCCATTGTATGCGTTAGAAAAAAAGACAATTCCATCTGAATATGTTCAGACATGAGAGCAATTAATATGTATACAATAGCAGATGAATATCCTGCAAGCGACATGAGAAACATCCTAGAACGTGCCGCAGGTGCAAAGTACATAACCGCTTTAGACGTACAGCAGGCTTTTTTTCAAGTGGAGCTAGAAAAATCTAGTCGGCCTTACAGCAGTTTCAGAACACCATGGGGTCTTTTTCAATATGTTGTGATGCCCCAAGGTTGCAAAAATAGCTCAAAAACGTTTCAGAGACTAAGTGACAAAATGTTAAAAGGAGCAAATAACTATGCGGCAGCCCACATTGATGATTTCATCATTTTCAGCAAAACATGGGAAGAGCATGTTCATCATATTAGAGACATTCTAATGAGAATAAGAGAGGCGAATTTGACAGTAAATGCTGCAAAATGTAAATGGGGTCAGAAATCAATAACAATCTTGGGACATGTACTTGAAGAGGGTCTAATCAAACCAGATCCAGAAAAAATAAATGCAATATTAAATTATCCAATTCCAAAGACAAAACGGCAGGTAAGAGCAATTTTGGGCTGTGTCAATTTTTATCGCTGTCAATTACCCCACCTAGCGAGTATTGTAACACCATTAACAGAGTTAACACGGAAGGCCAATCCAGACAAAATCGTTTGGACTGAGCGAGAGGACTCGGCCTTCAAACAGCTAAAATCAGCTTTAACCTCGGAATTATTTTTAGTGCCACCGAACATGGACAAACCTTATGTTCTTCGTTGCGATGCAAGCGGTTTTGGAATCGGAAGTGCGCTGTTACAGATTGATGACCAAAATGTAGAGAGGCCCGTTGCATACGCAAGCAGAAAATTGCTTGATAGAGAACAAAAATGAGTACGATTGAGAGAGAACTCCTTTCAATAGTATGGTATTTAAATCACTTTCAACAATACACATTTGGAAACAAAATATATATCTACACAGATCATAACTGTCTAAGATGGTTGGACACCATGGCAAATACAAATCCTAGACTAACAAGATGGCAACTAGCAATAAGCCGTTATGATATAGAAATTAACTACATCCCAGGGAAGCAAAATGGATTAGCAGACAGTTTGAGCCGTGCTTATTCAGAGCTATAAAAGGCTTGTCTCTGTTATACAGAAATTAACCGCTACATACATATGAAAAGACTGTATTAAACTGTTTAGTTCAGCTATAGTGCTAGAAATCCGGATTTTCCAAAGAAATCAAGCTTGTACACAATTTATTATTGTCTGTTAAAACATACTAATAAAATTTGCATATGACTGTTACTGTTCAATGTGATTAACAACTCGCATTGATGTTTTTTTTTGTTTTTTTTGTTAAATATGTATTTGCTTTATAGAGTGTGCAATTTTACGTTTACTGTAATACTAGTTTAGATAAATGCCTGTATGGTTGCTATACAAGTTGTTTGCATTATATGCTTTAGATTCACAGTAGGATGAAGTTTGAATTTCACTCTTGTACATCTCTTCCGAGGAGAAATGACGTCGCAATGAATTCTTACGAGACGAAGGTCAAAAAAAAATAATAATACGAAAAGCACCACCATCTCCATCATGAAAAGCCAAACCTACAGCCAGCAGCTTTGAAGGCGAATGGTGTTATGACATTTAGGCGACGTACTTTTCTAGTGCATTTCTCCCGGAAAAGATTAATAATAGTTTTAACATAAAATGTAACTTTATGATTAGATATATATGACATAATAACTGTATAAAACCTTATAGCATATATTATGATAGCTGTTTGTTAGAAACACGATGAATATAGAAAGAGGACAAGTAGAGTTTGAAGCTATCTGCGAATCAGAAGAAGCCGATGCAAAAGAGGCGGAGCCTGATTGACAGATAGCTAAGATAGATAAAGTAAGGAAGGAGAGTGATTCGTCACTCTAGCTTGTAGAACGCCGGTAAGCAAGAACTATACATTTGAACGGCGGAGCAGAGTCACGGGAGAAATAAAAGTTAATATCAGAGAGATAGGCCTAAGTGAAGTTGTGATTGAACTGTTTTGAGAAGAGACGATTTGTTAACACCTAGTTTGGAAATATTCATGTACGATCTGTTTCGTTAATATTAAACCTTTAAAAAACCAGTTGGACGATGTTGTCGGCGAAATAACGAAACCCATCGCGAGCCCCCGAAGAGCGCGAAGGCAAAGACCGCCGACCACGAAACGTAACACCGCTACCACCATGACGTTGGAAAAGAATAACAACAAACATCTTTTCCACATTACAAATGATAAAATACCAGAGGTGTAGCGAGGGTATCCGGCGCCCCAGGGCAAAGTGTACCATTGGCACCCTTAACACTGCTGACGAGCAAAAACAAGGTCGTCGCACATGTTTCTTCTTCTTTATTATGCATTTCACTTACCCAAATACCTAATTTTGGCACCCCCTTATCTCGACACCCCCCTTACCCCCACCTCGCTACGCCTCTGTATAATGCATATATGTATGCTGATGAAGCTCGATGATATTGATGCCATGTGTTGATGACAGGTGGTGCTGGTATTTCTCATGGGCATTGTGTCTTTTTTCATCTATCTCATCGACTGTTCTGCAGGGTATGTAAAATCAACATATTGTGAATCTGTAGCTAATTAGTAGCATGATGTCCATTCCTGAAGAAAGACATAGAGACCTTAGAAAGACTACAACACAGAGCAACAAAGATGATCAAAGGATATCATAAACTAACCTATGAGGAAAGGCTAAAACACTGTGGACTGACAACCCTGGAAAAGAGAGAGAGAGAGAGAGCGAGAGCGAGAGAGCGAGAGAGAGAGAGAGAGAGAGAGAGAGAGAGAAAGAGAAAGAGAAAGAGAAAGAGAAAGAGAAAGAGAAAGAGAAAGAGAAAGAGAAGGGATTTGATTGAGACATACAAAATACTTAGAAACAAAGTGGAAATGCCAAGAGAAAGATTTTTTACAATGAAGCAGTATGATTGAACCAGAGGACACAGCATGAAACTGTTAAAGAAACCGATTGGGAGACACAAACAGCACTTTTTTGTGCAAGAGTGGTGGACAGATGGAATGAACTGGATGAGAGGCTACAACTGTGAACGAGTTCAAAATAGACCTCAGTAGTTTAGGATATTAGATTGGACGGGAACAACAGTGGTTCTCCCTACTGAACCACTTTAAACCTTGTTATATATTATATTATAATTGCATTCACATATTTTGTCATCATTTTGAATTGTATTTGAAAGACTTCACATGGCACTCAAAATGGCTAGAAATTCTACATCTGTATTCCAGCTCATTCTCTGTCACCATTGAATTCTTCGTATTAATTAGCTTCTGTTCAGGTGTTCTCCTTTTGCGTAGTCGAATTTTTGCTTTTTCCTTTAATAGGCCTAGGCCCTAGGCTTAGATGATGATCTGTGTCTCCGTCAGCTCTTGGGTACGCGCTACATTTTACACTTCTTGATGCTTCCTGTCTGATTTTGATCCACTAGAACAGGGGTTCCCAACCTTTTAAATTGTACCCTAGCCAAAAAAATTTCGCCGCTTGTACCCCCAACCACCTTTTGCAGTTATTTCCTTCAAAAAATATATTCATCAACTTTCGAAATTTGATATATTTATTGTTTAATGTAGAATTGTAGATATTAGGTACTTTTTAAAGTTTATTAGTTCACTTAGCACGTGCTATCAGAAACAGACGTCATTAATTGTGCATGTGATCATTAATACGCTTTAAACGAAATTCCCAAAAAAATATTTACTATTTTAGCAATTTTAGTGTACCCTCTGGTAATGGCTGATGTACCCGATTTTGGTGCCCCTCAGCCAAAGAATAAAAAATAAGATTTCATAGTCTTATGTTTTTGTAGGGGGGCAGTTGAGTCGTGTGAAGAATGGTCGCACAGCACTTCCCAGCAAGTCGATCTTGGAATTAACATATTTTTGATGATGTACTTCTTCATACGGGTGAGTGAGAGGAGACTGGAGATATTGTATTATTTTAATTGTGTCGGCTGTTTGAGTGATTGTCTGTTCTGATTTGACTGCTGGAGCATGACTAGGTCTGGAGAAAAGCTAGGTCTTTTTATAAATAAATTTTGGGTTTTTAAAGTTTTTAAAAAACTTTTTTAAAGGTTTTAATGTTTGGCATGTTAACACCCATAAGCTCTTTTCTATGTTCTTTCTTGTCACATATTTGTTCTGCCCAGGGCTGGAAAATGTGATTTTAAGAAACCTAGAGTTTTAGGTTTTTAAAAAAGCTAGATGTTTTTAAAAGGTAAAAGTTTAAGTTGTTAGGATTTTTGTTTTTTTAAGTTGAATATGAAAAATCCCATCTTTAATGATTTAAAAGTTTGTTACTCTCTGCAGACAGCTGAACACATGAGAAAAACAATATAGATAAGGGTCTATGGATGTTGAAACACTAAATATTAAAACATAAAAAACCTAAAACTTACATTTCATTTCTTAAAAAACTTAGGTTTACCGGTATTCCAACTCTGGTTCTGCTGTATGCAGTCAGTAAGAAGTTTTAAAAACTTTAAAGATGAGTTTTTTAATTTTTAGACAAAAACCTATAGAACCTAAATTTTGACTTTGTCAGGTTTTAGGTTTTTCAAAACCTAAGACCTAAGGTTTTTTAAATCCACATTTTCCAGCCCTGAGTCTGACTGACAATGTCCCTATTTTTAGCAGATTTAGTCACTGTGTACTTTCTCTTTGCAACTGTTTAGCAGAGTGTGATGTTTGTGGCGTAGGGAAGGGGTCAAAACTAGCATGGCGTACTTAATGGACGGCCCCTAAGATGACAACAAAAGACAAAACACTGAAGCTGCTTGTCATAAATGCATCTCCAATACACCACTGGTATTTTGTAGTTTACGGCTGCACCTGGCAAACTGTCTTTTCTTGTGGAGGTGTTTTCCTTGGTCGATTTTTTAACCATACCGCCATCTTTTCTCGCTGTATATCTGAACCGCAACTGGTTGGGTGAGCTACAATCATTTTAGTCATACGTGTGATAAGATTCACTATCATAATTGCAGTGAATTCTCATTATTTTTGCTTCATGTGGAGGTACCGTATGATAGTTTTCCCCTAGCACAGTATACTGGCACTCGAGGACATGGCAACAAATTTTAGGAATTGAGTTGGAAAGTGCAAGCAAATTGTATTTTTGTACAATCAAAGATAACAAGCCTTGTAGACAAACAGAAGTGGGAACAGAGGGCTGTATTAGTGACATTGCTTGTCAACACTGGATGAATCCTGCAAAACCACCTGGAATCCAGTTATTATTATTATTATTATTATTATTATTATTATTATTATTATCATCATCATCATCATCATCATCATCATCATCATTGCTGATATTATTATTAATGAAGAAATGTTGAAGAGAATGGGAAACAGAAGGAACCTGATGAAAGACATTGCTAAGAGGAAAATACAGTATGTTGTACATATAATAGGAGGATCATGCACAGAACAAGCGTTAAATGTCTTGGAAGGGAAATACGAGGAAAGGGAACAAAAGGACGACCTCGAAGAACGTGGCAGGAGGACACAAGAAACTGGACTGGCATCGAAAATGATGGGGAAGTGAAAAGAATGGCTGAAGACCGAGATAATTGGTGACAGATCGTGACTGCCAACCCTCGAATCGAAGATAGTACACCATGATGATGATGATTATTATTATTATTATTATATATTATTATTATTGGACGTTATATAGGTGTATCTGACTCTTTATATTGAGTAATTATAGGTTTTGTTTCTTAGGTTGTCGATTCAGTCGAGCTTTGCACTTCAGGACATTTCCCGATGTCCTTCAGTACCTGAACATCCTTAAGGATGTCAGCAGCATAAAGCTTTGTCATCATGTCTCAACGCTGATCGGAATCTGGTTAACATGTGCTGGCTGTGTGCACTTGGCAAGTGAATTCACATTCCAGTTATTTACAGATTGCCATTAAAATGTCAATAATTATGATGATGATGATGATGATGATGATGATGATGATGATGATGATGATGATGATGATGATGATACTAGTAATAATAATAATAATAATAATAATATGAATTTCATAATTATTTTATTGCATGTTGTTTCAATGATTGTTATTAGTAATAATATTAATATTAATATTAATATCGTTTAGAGTGGTTCGGTATTATCTGCTTGTGTGAGAACCACTATGTTCCATCCGGCCATTCATTCACATTATGGTCTTGCTGTGTAATCTTATTCTTTGCCCTCTTGTTATCTTGACTCTTGTAGGTGTGTTCTTGTATCCTCTTTCTTTGTCTTCTTGCCTTTGAGTCTATAAATAACAACAGAACTTCATTTGCGACAGCTGCAGTGGCGGCTCCAGGATTTGGCAAGTGCGGGGCCGTTGGGGTGGTAACTTCTAATCATGGGGGCCAACCACTTGTTGTTATGTATGTAGTATTAAGTATAGGGTCCCAACAGGTGGGCCACTGGGGCCAGACACTCAATAGGGGGGAGGTGGCAGGGTCCCCCCGGGCCCCCATGTGGAACCGTCACTGGACAGCTGAGCTGATAACACTGAAAGCAGGTGATTGATTGGACTCTGGCTGGCCATTCGATTTCGTATTTTGTGCCAAATGAATGAGGTCTTTTTGGAAAATGTTTTCTTTATTTTTCTTATTTTGTTGATTGAGAGAAATTCTTTGTCATGTCGGGAGGCTCATGTTCTTGTCTGTTTCCTCATTTGTTTTGACTTTCTGCTTCATTTGTCCATGTGTCATCATCTTTGTCGCAGTTGTTTCTATCATCTCCGCCAGCTTAGAGTGATTCAACATACACTAGACATGCCATCTGCTTCTTCTTTGGTTTATGCTTTTATTTGCTCAAGGCTTGACTACTGTGGTTCACTTTTTGCTGGTCTTCCATCGGTGCGACTTGATAAACTCCAGATGGTTCTTCATTCAGGAGCCAGAGAAATTGCTGGTGTAGCAAGATGTGACCACATAAGTAATTAATGATGTAATGTCTGCTCTACACTGGTTGCCTTATATTGCCCTAGTTGAGTTTTGTGTCTTGTGAGTTGTTGTGCTTCCTTTTATTGGTATTGCTTCATTATATCTGCCAGAGTTACCCCATCTTCTTAGTTATAATAATAATGTGATTTTAAGTGGCTTAGGAGGCTAATTAAGCCTGTGTGAAAACCACTGATGTATACCTGTTCGGCCATGTCTTTGATCCATAATTCAGAGCCTACTCAATATGTCCCAAGCATGAACTTCCTTATTTCTGAAATGAGAGGTTTTGAATCAGTTGGTCCTATCCTCTTGAATGCTCTTGACACCAGTATGCATGGTTTAGCAACTCGTAATTCTATGGCCCTCTTTATGAAAATTCTGAAAACTTATCTCTTTGTCAGTATGCAGTAATCGCAGTGGGAACACTTCTGAGAGACTCTTCAGAAGAGGTGCTGTGCAAATATTATGGCACATTTCACTTCAGCGGTTCAGTCGTATTTATCATGCTTAGAAAACCACTGTTGCTCATACTGTACATCCTTCGATTCCAACTTCAGTTTATCTGCTACAGCTGTTGTCTTTGTTTTGTAAAAAAACAAACAAAATTCGCAGTATACAATGCCAAAACATCGCACATATTAAATTTCGGTTCTAATTTTTTTGTACTACTGTTATTGTTATTGGCACTATTAAACTGTGTACAGTTGGGCCAGACTAACAGCAGTGGGGCAGAAAGCATGCTGTACTGATTTGAATCTTTTGTTTCTTTTTGTTGTGATTTTAAAAATCACTTCTGTTAATTGAATTTGTGTTTTTTTTTGCATTTTCAGGTTGAAAATTCAGGAGACTTTTTTGCTGACTTCAAGAACTCACAGGAGTTGACCTATTGGGAGTCTTTTTATTTCACCCTGAACACGATATCGACCGTTGGCTACGGCGACATCGTTTGCCAAACAACTCTCGGTCAGATAGCTTCTACCCTCTTCACTGTTGGTGCTTTGGTGAGTTTCGTCAGGGTTTTGGTAGACTATAATATTCCTGCTTGAGTTAGTGAATTGCTAAGTATTTTTTGTAAGAAATTTCGATAAAATATTTTCACAGTACTGCAATGCAATTAGCAATCTGTAGACAATGGCAGTTTTAGCGATTTTATATTTGGCATTTGACTTTTTTGACCACTGACTTGCCCCAAGCACGAACCTCTTTGTTCCTGAAATGAGGTTTTGAATCAGTTGGCCCTATCCTTTGGAGTGCTCTTGGTGCCAGTATGCGTGGCTTAGCAACTTCTAATTCTATGGCCCCTTTTTGAAACCACTTAAAACTTATCTCTTTGTCAATATACAGTAATTTTCTGTGGGAGCGCTTCTGAGTGATTCTTCAGAAGAGGCGCTATACAAATATTTTGTTACATTACATTACATTACACTACTTTGCATCACTTGCTCTGCTCACCAGATCATTTGGATGTCCAAGTTGGATGTCCACTCTCACACAGCATTGGCCATTCAGAGTAACTGGGTCCCCTCTGTGGAATGGGTTGTCTCCATCTATTCGTGTCTCACTTCTCATCCCACAAACTCAGTTCATTGTGAAGACTAAAGTCTCATTTTCTCATCAAGGGACTCTAAAGATGGGAGTGCCTCCGAGTAGTAATAGGCCTTTTAGAGGCACTATGTCTGTCTTTTATTACATTACATTACATTGCCTGCCAGTATTTGACTGAATTTTGTAATTTAGTGGCAGGAATCAAATGAAAGGAACCAAAGCTCATGTGGTTGTGTGTTGTTGAATTTTCTTGCAGGCGATGTTTACTGGGTCATTTCCAGTGATAGTGGAAGCTATTTTTGGTGAGGGCAAGTACGGAGGATCTTACAAGAAGAAGCCCGGAAGAAGGTCTCTTTGCTTTCTCATTCTAGAATGGCTGATATATCAATGACTGCTTCCTTTTGTGCATTTTGTTAGAGGCTCGGAGCGCAGTGCTATATACTAAACGAGATTTCGGTTGATTTTGTATAAAATTATATTTATTTCAACATAACAGTCCAAACATAAAAACAGAAGAGCTCCAAAGTCCAAACCAAAGACTCTGAATCTATATACAAAGTAAGTAAGCAGATCAGACCCATAACAATTGCAGCAATGGTACAGTAGATATTCATCGAATGATTAATTAATTATAAGCTTAATGTTTGTTTTAGACTGTCACCTGTTTGTCCAGCCGGATACCCTGGATTTGACCTCGATCTTTATTGATTTGGATTTGGTGTGCCATCGGTTGATGCTCCTGTGCATTATGAAAGTGGCGCTATAGAAGTTTAAGATTAGGATTAGATTAGATTAGATACATAGTTGTTAGCACATGTTAAGTCATTCATAAAGTGAAGAGTTGTAAGTGCAGAGCATGGCAAGAGTGAACAGCTTGTCAAAGATCTCTATACAGTGGCTTCAGAAGATAGATAGATAGATAGATAAATAGATAGATAGATAGATAGATAGATAGATAGATAGATAGATAGATAGATAGATAGATAGATAGATAGATAGATAGATAGATAGATAGATAGATAGATAGATAGATAGATAGATAGATAGATAGATAGATAGATAGATAGATAGATAGATAGATAGATAGATAGATAGATAGATAGATAGATAGATAGATAGATAGATAGATAGATAGATAGATAGATAGATAGATAGATAGATAGATAGATAGATAGATAGATAGATAGATAGATAGATAGATAGATAGATAGATAGATAGATAGATAGATAGATAGATAGATAGATAGATAGATAGATAGATAGATAGATAGATAGATAGATAGATAGATAGATAGATAGATACTGAAATTGCAGGCGCTATTTTTACAAATGTGCCGCTATTGTTGAGTCAAATGTCAGATTGAGAAAAGTGCGTCTTAAGTCTCTTCAAAAAGACGGCACGAGAGACAGGTCGATCCCGTAATGATCACGTTATATTCAAACAAACTACCGTTCGGTTGCATGAAGAGAATCCGGGCACTACTCCTCCATGCTCTTGTAATTTAGGCTTGATTGATAGTCTAACTGATTGATCTTTCAATCAGTTGGTGATTTCAGCTTCTGTTATTGTGTATCATTCTAACAGTGGTGAAGTTGATTTCAAGTGAATTTACTGTATGTTGAAGGCACATTGTTCTTTGTGGCCATATTACCTATGAATCTGTCTCAAACTTCATGTCCAGCTTTATTCACAAAGACCGAGAAGGCGTTGGCCATATGTTGGTGATATTGGATCGGTGAGTCGTTTGAAAGTTTATGTCTTCAGTTGTTATCTTGCTTTATTCATCGTTGTTTCTCATCACAAGTCAGGATGAGTTTTTGAAACTGCTCATCAAGCCATGTTCCGGTTAAGGGAAAGTCATTGGACAAAATTCTGGGGCACTTACAAAAATTCAGGTGGGAAATAGCAAAGCTCCCCCATCAGTTTTTATGGGCAAGAAACTAGTAATAATAATGATAATGATGCTGATGATGATCAATGTTCCCTATAACTCTTGAGGATCCCTGTGTGCAAGAAATTTCTCTTGGGCAACAATTTCCCAATTGACTAACTTTTGGGCAATTTTACTACGCGCAAGGAAAGAAACCTGTGTGTGGCAAATGTATATATATATATATATATATATATATATATATATATAATTAAGCAGTGGCGTCACCAGGAATTTTGGGTTGGGGGCAAAAGGGGGCTGGCATATCAAATTCCTTACCTCCACCCCACACACTCCTCCACAAAAAAACTTTCTCACCAGATTTGTGCGAATCTGATGTGGTCTGGTGTCAGGTTGGGGGCAGTTGCCCCCATTTTCCCCTCCACGTGGCGACGCTAATGCAAGATATTTGGCAGGACTTTCATTTAGTTGATGTCCCTCGTTCTCGTACAATAAATTATGCTAGTGTGTAGCATGAAATGGCTGGGAGTGCTCTATTTCAAAGCCTGTGAATCGAAATTGAGATAGACATTGCTGGTTATTCTTGCAAAAATTAAAGCAATGAAGATGGAGTAAGAGGAAAATGTGAGCTTTGGTGGAGAATTTCCTCATATTGATTAGAGTTTTGCATATCTAGGTCCTATATGCCCTCTATTCAACAGGCCTTCAATTGGCTTCTCTCACTCAGCGAATTAATTTTAAAACTTGTTTTTGATGTCTATGAAACCTGTTGTATAATGAACCAGATATCTTAATACACGGCTCTTCCCTCGATCGCCGTATTACGCTTTCCCCAAGATATTCTGCAGGACTTTCATTTAGTTGATGTCCCTTGCTCTCGTACAGTCATTGACGTTAGTATGTAGTATGAAATGGCTGGGAGCCTGGGAGTGCCCTATTTCAAACCCTGTAGATCGAAACTGACGACGATATTATTGATTATTTTTACAAAGGTTAAAGCAATGAAGAGGAGCAAGAGGAAAATGTGGATTTTGGCAGAGAATTTCTTAAAATCTCATTAGATTTTTGCATATCAAGGTCCTATACACCCTCTATTCAACAGGCCTTCAATTGGCTTCTCTCACACAGCGAATTAATTATAAAACCTGTTCTTGATGTCTATAAAACCTGCTATATATTTAATCAGATATCTTAATACGCGGCTCTTCCCTCGCTCGCCCGACTAGTCATTCCACAAGATATCAGTGGCGTCTCCTGGAATTTTGGGTGGGGGGGGGGCAAAAGGGGCTGGCGTGTCAAAATTCTTTACCCCAGCTCCACACACTCTCTCCACATAAGAATTTCTTACCGGATTTGCGCGAATCTGATAGGTGATCTGTGGTCAGGTTGGAAGGCAGTTGCCCCCATTTGCCCACCCCCACGTGGCGACGCTAATGTAATTAAGTCTGCGACCATAATAAACCACGTGCTAAGTGTTAAAAAAGTGGTAATTGCCTTTTCTCCGCTTCTCAGGCATTTTACGGACGACGATAAATACAATATAGACCTACAAGTCATGAGGTGGTGATTACCTTTTTAGTAAAATATTTGGACAATTTTTCGTAAAAAATAAAACCTCCTGCACATTTTTTGGGCAATAGAAAATTATTTTGTGGGCGCACCTCTCCCGTTTTTGGGTGCGCGCCCACCCGCCCACCTTAGGAGGAACATTGATGATGATAATGATGATGATAATGATGATGATAATGATGATGATAATGATGATGATAATGATGATGATAATGATGATGATAATGATGATGATGATGATGATGATGATAATAATAATAATAATAATAATAATAATAATAATAATAATAATAATAATAATAATAATAATAATAATAATAATAATAATAATAATCGGACTTGGCAACAACTGTCTGCATTTTCCACCATTTGCCGTCAACAGGTAAAACTAGGGACCCGCTAGAAAGCGTCTTCGTTAGCGGTGGTAAGCGGCTTTACCGACGGCCCCGCGCATCGCCGACAGGCGCTGGTCACCGCGCGCTGGTGTTCAAGCAGACATTTCAACAGCTACCTGAGGCCGCCTCTAGCTACGTGGTTCTTTAGCGGACGCGGCGACTGCAGCTGGACGGCCGCTGCCGTCCCCCGTTCCTTCGCTCGCATTCATCGCTGCCTGTCTATGCATCCAGTCCAACGTCGATCAGCCGCCATCAGGTTGCCCTCTCCTTCGTTCCGTCCATCGTCGCTGCAGTTCCACCTGCCTCGGTCTGTCGCTGTCACCGCCGCCTCCGGTCCTTTGTCAGTGGCACCCACCCCCGATAGGCCCACGATGCGACCGACTACTGCTGATGTATCTATCGACCGCCGGACTCCGCCTCGGGAACTAAATTTAGTAGCGTCGTTGCTCGAACGCTCAGCGTTCGCTGGTTCGATAGGAGTTGCTGATTTAGCGGCAAACTCCCGGTCTTAGGCTGTAGAATGTTTTGCTAGTTGAGTGACCGATCAATCTCTCGGGGACTTATTATTGCTGGTCTAAGACCAACTCTCGGTCTTACGCGGTCATGGCGACTCCAATCGCACACGACCGGGCTTAGGACGGCCTTATCGTTCCTGAAAGACAATTTGCATTGGGAAACAGAATTTCCAGAGAATAGGATTTACCCATAATAACCATTGTTCATCACCTTCTAGCTCAGCGCGTCTCCGTCCGTTTACAAATTAATAATAGTTAGAAATCGTACTTATTTGCATTATTATTATTATTAACTAATTAGTTAAATTAAATTATTTAAAAAAACTAGCAAGTTATGCAGTTAAACAATTAAGCCTTTACTAACAATAGCAAGTGATTAATAATAATATCACCATCCGTGGCGCTTGCCACAAAACATACAGAATTCTGTAAGTCAAATTCTTATGTACTCTTCTAAATATTATACTTGAAACTTGGTAGCCAATTACTTAGAAGTTTACTTTTTGTATTAGTTAAGTGTTCTATTATTCGTGTATTTCAACATGTAATTGAGATTTGAAAAATGACTCTTAGCTTTAGACATTATACGAGTTCAATTTCTTATTACCCCCATTTTCGTCTTCCGAAAAGTCTTTACAAGCAAAAAAGGCCATCCTTGTATGTTTTCCTCTCGAAAAACCATGACAAGCAAAAAAAGCTCATAATTGTATTTTTCCTCTCCAAAATCCCTGACAAGCATAAAAAGGTCAAAGGTCATGACCTAAATTTTAAAGGCCATGACAATTTTTTTTGCGTGACATCACATTTACAGAACCCTCCCCCGTCGTCACACTTCGTCGCAAATGGAGGGACCCCTTAACCGCGTGACGTAATTTATGGACAACCCCCAAGCGCACATTTTGGGTTTTAAAAAATGTAAAGGGTGGTCTATTAATTACGTCAACAAAATAGGGGAAGGGGATTTGAAAAGTTTGACAGTTGTTGACAGAGGGAGGGGGTCAAGAGAAGTTGCCGTCAACAATTTCATTTTTTACAAATGATAAAAATAGGAAATTTAATGGAATACTATTTATTACAATGGAAAAAAGCCTGATAAGCAAAAAACAAGGTCATCAGCACCACATTATGAGACTTGATGAACAAAAAAAGGCAAAATTGTCATCGCCGCAAAAATAATAACCTTCTAAACCTTTTAGGGAAATCCGTCACTGATCTTAGTTGGGGAGGGTCAAAATATTTGACAAAATTATACGGGGTGTCACTGAAAGTTGACAGTTGTTGACAAGAGGGAAGGGGTCAAAAATTGCCCAAAAATTTATGACATAATTAATGGACATCCCCTAAAGGTAGTCCCGTATTCGAACAAGCGTAGGGTTTCAGGCGCTGATCTCCGGTAGGCATACTAGGCAAACAGCGACGCTTGCTGCTTCAACATGCGGAAGTACGCTAATTAATACTTTAGCTGTTGCTCTATAGTACATCTGGCTACAACCCATGGCAGTAATACGTTCACTTCATATTCCTGTATAAATGTAAAATATCTCTTTATTAAAAATTCTTCCAGATTACTATATTGCTATACGAATAACAGTTATCACATTCTCTCAAACGCCACTTACCTGACACAAGTTCTATAATTACTAGCTTACAGCGATAACATCGATCAGCATCTGGCTAGTATGTTTCAACGTAAATTCTTCGTTCAGTAGACGTCTAACTGGGAATTCGCAGTTTTCTGTTTTCGCCTTAAGAACGCCACTTTGCCGATCTGAACGAAATACAGGGTAAGAATTGGATCCTATGTCACTGTATTACCATTTTAGGAGCTGCTTGACCTAAAATTAGCCTACGCAAACTTGTTCTGGCTGGAGGAGGAGGTGACTAAATTTGACATTTGCCACGTTGAAGAGATTGGCGGAAACCATAGGAATTCCAATGAAATACGACAGCATTATAAGGCGACCACAGTCACGCAATGATAGCTACCTGTATTTTGCGCTCAAGTTGTTAAATGCTTTCGGTATAATGCCGATGACTATGATGAGGTCGAGCGGCTGTGATTGGGCACAAATACATGTTTGTGTCGTGACTGAATATCTTTAGGATTGGGGAATGGAGTTAGCCAACCGAGCCAAAACATCTTGGCGCCTGACTGCTATACCTGAATGCCCAGACCTATTATTTTTTTCGAATTAGGGATCGCATAGAACAGAAATACACTTTCATGATCACAAAACTCATCCATGGAAACGGGCATAGTGATTTTGTTGGATCATTTTAGTAAGTGATGTCAGTCGGAGAGCCTTCTGTGTCATTAGAAAGTCGGAATCGAGTTATTTTTGGAGAAAGGAAGAGAAGAACTCATCATGGGAACTTTTTTCCTTGTTTCCTTGTGGGAGTTTTCGGGCTGAAAATAATATTATAAGCATTCCGCCCTATTACACTATCCTGGCTACGCCACTGGATATATACATTGCTACAGTATTTTATTTACAGATTTTTAAATGAAAGTGAATTTCATAAAATGTTATCCGTAGTTACGGTGCAAGTTCAACAGTCAACGCCTTAGCGTTTGCAAGTTGCAACGTCGTTAACACGTTAGCAATTACCGTATACTCAAAAGTTATCAACGACGGTGCTCCAAATCCATTCGCAAAACACAATTCAGATATCTCTTCAACAAAGGAATCTGTTTTATGAATCCAAAAAAATTTCAGAGCAAAGGTAAACTTGTGTCGGGTTATAGGTGGTGGCAACTGAGTCTTTTGTTCACTGTCGTTGGCAATAATTACTGAAAGCAAAACGTCTCACCCTTTCATACGAAGATATGGAGCAAAGCATGCGAAGATACCATTATTTAAAAATTATAAATGCAAATATCTGTTTACAACCAGAGATGATGATGATGACAGTAATGATGACGAAAACCACATAAAAGCAATGGAACAACAAGGTGGATAAGTGCAGAACGTGATAACATCAACTTTTAGCGTCCTGAATTATTCCCTTAAAACGGATAAAAGTGATAGTTTATAGTCACTTCTACTTTTGTCGGCGGAAACGCCATTGAAGTTATATTTCTGAAGACACCTCTCCCGTTGTCACAAATGTTTGAACCCCTCTAAGTGCATGACGTCATTTATGGGCAGAATCTTTTTGAAAAACGCAAGAAATATTTGAGGACGCTAAAAGCCAATTATACCAAGACCGTGATATAATTGCTGCAGCCAATCTCTTTGACTGTTCAATTCTAATTCTTTGTTACAACTAATACAGTGAAACAGGAACCTCTGCATATGGTATTATATAAAATTCAGCCAGGGCACAAACCATTCTAAAACAGTATAAAAGAGATTTTAATCAGTAGTTCTTTCATATACTACTTATAAAAACAACAGAAATAATATAATTATTGTAAAATGCTCTTTAAAGTCTTAAAAACATCAGATATAAGAATGAAAAATTAGGAAAAAGAGGATATCAAAATGAAAATATCAAAATACTTTTATGGTTTAGCTAGCAAAAGCATCAGGTAGGCTATATCGCATTCGCTGGTTCGTTTGACTAAAATGGTCGGGGATAAGATCACCCCGTGAAGAATTCTTATACGCTCTGCTCTGTCGTAATGCAGCAAAGAGTACGGCTGCACTGTAATGGGCGTTAGCCACTAATTGAGACATAAATGGTCGATAGAAATCTGAATTAACGGAAGAGCACCAATCAGTCAGCTCTGCCACTGAATATAACTTTTGCTGACATTGAATGTAGATGTATTTCAGAAATTCCCAGGAGTTCAATTTTAGACAAACCTCATGAGAATTCGCAGTAACCGGTGAATTGGAGAAAGATATATTTCTGTGTAAAGTAGCAAATCCCAAAATTACTTGTAAATGTTCATCAAATATCTGAGATAAACTGTTGCACATCAAAAGAGGTAAGTATGAAGAAACGTTTGGCGGATTATGATAATAAAACGCAACTTCCGCTTTGTTATGAAGCACTTCTAAACATTTCTCGCATTCGGCGAGAGACTCGTTGTAAGACTGTGTGGCGGTAAAGTAAAAATTTGCACGGTAAGCTGATGTGACGACTTGCAGTGTTGAAAAATGAGATTCTTTAACCGTCTTATAAATAGACTCTTCTCTATCACTCATTCGACGGTAGACTACAACTGAATTTCTCAAGAGTTTGCGAACAAGGATCCTTACAAAATTTTCAGGAAGTGACTTGTCAGTATTTAGACATTCGAATGACTCAAACCATTCGCTGTTCAATGAAGCGAAGTCAAAATTTTCAAGACAAACGACGTAATCTTTGCTTGTTTGTCTTTGAGTAACACTGTCGACAGACATCAAACGAAGATGTGCCTCAATTGCTGCGTGAAGATTTCTCATTCTTGGTAAAAACCATTCGCATTCAGACAGATATTGGGCATAACGTCGGTTTAATTTTTCATAGAGAGGAAATGTGTGTAACATCGAGATTAGGCATACAGATTCGACTGACTTTTCAAACACAAACGTGTTATATTGAGCTAGTTTCTCATTTCCAACGACGCAAATATCATTTATCAGGAATATCTGCAGCGCTTGTATTTCTCTATCAAACCTACCTTCATGCTTCAAATGACTCATTATATTGCAGTCTGGAATGAAGTAACTAGGACAGATTTTCTCATCTAAACACCAGAGAAATCGAAGAAGCAACGTCTTTACACAGGTGATTATGTTTTGTTCAGTCCAGAATTCTGGGGGAAATTCTTCGCAAGCCCATAACATAAGTGTTTTAAAATAGTAGGTTTGCAAACCTCTGCTTCCATCGGCGATACTATTCTTTGAGATTCTTCTCTTGAGAACTCGAATGACATGATAGACAAACTTTTGATCTGGCGTCCAACTGTGAATCAAGAGAAGTTCCGCTTTTGAGAATGAGAATCTCCATTCTGTGTCGTCACAAGAGCTCCATGTACGAAGTTTAGAAACAAAATGACAACCGCCTCTTGTTATCCTGGCGATCAATTTCTCATTCGGCCATCCGTGAAATCTTTTGCGCTTTCTCCATTCTTCGGCTTCAACTGGCCAATAAGGACAGTAAACTGCTAGCACTTGGTCCATGACTATTGCTTGATCACTTACTTGAAGGAACGTTTGATCTTCGCGTGGTAACATTTTCTGAAACTGTATCGAAGGACCTCCTGCTTTTATTTCGTTTAACAACGGTGGTCTGCTGAAGTAAATGGGATTATCCCGCGTGTTGTCTCGATCAAATTTTAACTTTGCAAATCCTGGCGGTGTCTGTTTGCTGTCTATTCGAAGAACAGTGCATTTGGTATTTTTTGGAGGTTTTCTGTTCCAAGGAATTGCGCAAATATCATAGTTGTAGAATAGGCCATCCATATCTGTGCTGTATTTTTTGCAATATTTAAGCGGCAGTTCGGAATAACTGCCACATTGTAGGATATACCTAGAATGCAATGCTGAGAAAATCCTCAGACGAAACTTTCGGATAATCCATAATTCCACAGTCTCAAGTCCAGGAGAACAAAGTGTTTCTTCTTCGGCTATTAATACAAAGACAAATGTTTATAATTTTAAAAAGACAAAATTATTCTTGGGCAATTGATTGCTATTGTGACGACTTGAAAGGCTATTCCTTAGGAATAAATTAATTTATTTAATTGCTATAATATAGAATGTTTCGTCCTGATATAGTTTAGCATGCTATTAATACCAAGACAAATGTTTATAATCAATGGGTGTCATTGATATACTTGCGTTATGGCTGGAGGAGCAGGTGACTAATTTTGACATTTGACACGATGAAGAGATTGGTAGAAAAACGCTTGATAGAAAATAATGTGATATTTAGTCAAGACAGAGTGAGTTAACAGTCGGGCAACGTCCGTCGCCGATAATCGTTGAGATTCAGCCATGGTAGGTACCTGCACATTGAATAATGGCCATTTTTAAATGCCCCAGCTGACCAAATGGGTGACTTAGATTCTCCGTGAGATGAAGCTTGACGCCGTTTAATGTCAAATACAGGCAATAAAACTTAACAAAAACACGCATAGCACATTCACAACATGACAAAGCACATACATGTCACTTACTTTTCATGTATTTCAGCCTCGTAGAGCTCGTAGACAAAAGCAATCAACAGGCCACGCTACAACTTTGATGGCTATTGCCACCCTAGTTACCAATTAAACACAGGTACACTCGCTTGTTTTTGATGTATCCTTACGCCATAAGGCAAGTTGATGTACCTATTCTATCATATAGTACGCTATTAATAGATATTACGCCGCTTTATTCACAAGGCAAGGCCAGCTTAAAAGGCTGAGAAATTCAGCCGACCAACTGGGACATTTTCTATGTAAACAAAACTGTACACAAAAATGTGACTAATATTTGGGTTTCTCATAAAAAGCATGATAGATTGAAAAATAACTCATCTTTGAAACGTGTTCAATAAAACAACACGAACTGAAAATGTTCGCCTCAAGTACTATTATTTTTAGGCTGTTTTACACAAAAGTAGTTCCGACCATCTGGGCCCTTTTCATGTCCAGAGTTATACTTACCAGAGGGAGCACAAAGACAATAATACCAAAACAGAAAAGTTATCTGTGTGTTATTATCAACTCATTCTCGACAACAAAGCGATGAAGAAATACTACGACTGCGTAGATAAATTGAGAAAATCAGTATAAGCAATACGATAATCAATCGACTTACAATATCAGAAATTGTCAGATATTGTTCTCATTGCGAGAGCATTGAATAAGCAAGCAAAGCAAGCGTAATGCGTTCTGAAATATACAGTCATCATTCGAATTCGCTTGCACTTGTGTTGAATCTGCTTGAGCTGGCTAAATCCGGTTGAAACTCGACTGTCAACAGTCAGTCGAATCCACTGTGAACCCATAACGTCTATGGCCTATTAGCTAATAACAGCTTAAACATATGATGAAAGAACGTATGAATATTTCTTGTCTACTGTCCACTTAATGTTAAGTGCGCTGTTAACAAGAACCGCATTAGGCCTAATTCAAAAGCACTTATTGTGTCGATCTCAGCGAGAAAATCATGGAGCTTTATACTTCAAGCAGCGGCTTCTGAAATGACGAATCGATTTGTTTACTACTACTACTACTACTACTACCACTACCACTACTACTACTACTGCTACTACTGCACTACTACTACTACTACTACTACTACCACTACTACTGCTGCTGCTACCACCACCACTACCACCACCACCACCACTGCCACTACTGCTGCACTGCTGCTGCCACCACCACTACCTGCTGCACCACCACCACCACCACCACCACCACCACCACCACCACCAATCCCCACCACCACCACCACCACCACCACTACCACCACCACTGCTCCACCACCACTGCCCCACCACCACCACCACCACCACTACTACTACTACTACCACTACTACTACTACTACTACTACTACCAGAGACTCTATCAGCCTTCAACTTTTACAAATCCTGGCGTCGTCTGTCTGCTGTCTATTCGAAGAACAGTGCACTTGGTATTTTTTGGAGGTTTCCTGTTCCAAGGAATTGCACAAATATCGTAGTAGTAGATTATCTCATCTCATCTGTAGGATTTTCTGCCCAATAGTTTAGCGGTAGTTCGTAGAAACTGCCACTGTATGATATACATAGATTCCAATTTGGTGAAACTCCTCAGACGAAATTTTTATCATCCATACTTCCACAGCATGTGAGTCTTACTTGTTCACCTATATATATATATATATATATATATATATATATATATATATATATATATATATATATATATAGGGTGAAGTAAAAAACTGTCCCCTTAATGTATCATTTTAAAGTCTAAAATAGCGTCGTTGTCATCGCGCCAGACAAGGTCAAAGGCTATTTATGGCCAACAGATAAACACAGCAGCATTATGATTGGCTGCAGGACTGTCATGATTTGCTAGGAGAAGATTTTATATTCCAGCAAGACGGAACACCTGCCCACTCTGCTCTCAGGACCCAGGATTTTCTGAAGCAAAATTGTCCAGATTTCATCAAGAAAGATGACTGGCCACCCAACTCCCCAGATATCAATTCATTTGACTTCCACGTCTGGGGAATCATGCTCGACAGATATCAAAAGTATCAGCCAAAGCCACAGAACATTACGTAGCTGAAGACGGTGCTGGAGAATATCTGGGAGAGTTTGCCTGAGAACCAGATCAAGAAGTCGATACTGTCAGTGAAGAAGCACTTGTCGACATGTGTGAAGGCTAAGGGTGCATGGGCATTTTGAGCACCTGCTCCAAACAAATCATCTAAAACCCCCTTTAAAACGGCCCTTTTCAGGGCAAAAAAAATAAACAAAATATTTGTATCACTTTATTATGACGTTATATTCCGTTGTCAATTTCAAAATTTGGGTCTCTTAGTTTTTTTTTGGCTATATTTCAGCAAGCACTAAAGATATCAGCATGATGTTTGGCAGTTACATCAGAAACATTCGCAGGTATATGACTTATCAATTTTAATGAAATCGCTACACACGCGGCCGAGATATTAAATATCATAAAGGCCAGTTTTTACTTGTTCACCCTGTATATATGCATGCTTTGTTTGCATCATTATTGAAAAGTCAATATATATATATATATATATATATATATATATATATATATATATATATATATAAGGGCTGGCCAGACCTGTAGTAACTAAGAGCCATTTTTGCAAATTTTCCAAATCTTGAGAACCGCATTGACACACTATATGAGTCATGACCCAACTCGCAATGGAAAATTATTTTATTCATTTATTTTAAGAAATTATTATAGTTCTCAACTAATTAATGTTTAACGGATTAGAAGAGAAGTAGGATCAAGAATCTTAACATTACCAACCAATCAGAGTCACCATATGCTTCATTTAAATTTTAAAAATAAAATTATGCCCAAGTTTTAAAAAAATAAATAAAATCAAGCCCAAAATTATTTTTCAGCCCTGGTAGGTCCGGAAAAAATTTACAACCATACAATTTTTTTGATTCTTAAAATTTTCGAGAGCCGCAATTTTAACACAGAAGAGCCCGCATGAGGCGCGCGAGCCGTGGTTTCAATCAATCAATCAATAAACTTCTATGGCGCCACTATCATAATGTCCAGGGCATCAGCCGATGGCGCACCAAATCCAAATAGAATTAGAGCCAGGTCAATCCGGAAGATCAGTCAGAACATTAGTCAGAAAGGTTTGGCCACCATTGATATATATGTATATTATTGAAAAGTCAATATATATATATTATATATTATATATATATATATAATTATATATATATATATAAATAAATAGGCCTATATATATATATATAGGCCTGCTGTATATGTAGGCTGTAGGCTATATAACGGGAATCCTTGTGGTTATGATGAAAAACACTAGTAAATATTAATCAATTTTATCAAATTTGAATGTCAAATGCTTTTCACATGCATTTTCAAGTATGATTTTAAAACAGATTAATTAGACTACTGCAATTCATTGTTTCACAGTCGTAGTGTGGTGTAAAAATGGACGACTTTTGTTTATTTGTTTTGTTTATTTGGTAACTGCACGAGCTAAAGCATTTTGAATTTATTGGAGTTTACTTATAGAAGATTTTGGAAGATTGTGAAGCAGTGAGTTGCAGTATTCTAGCTTAGAGTGAACTATTGAAGTGGCGATAGTGAAAGCAGTTTCAATATCAAGATAGGGACGAAGGCTGCGTGGATTCGACTGATTTCTTTATGAATTGCACTGAAAATGTCACTGAGAGAGAGAGAGAGAGAGAGAGAGAGAGAGAGAGAGAGAGAGAGAGAGAGAGAGAGAGAGAGAGAGAACTGCAGAAATATATCATGTCGGTAATTTTCAATGCAATTCAAACGGCGTAGATCTCGAATGTGGATAGCCTATATAACATATCTGTGCTAGACTTTAAATTGTTAAAATTATATATATATATATATATATAATATATTATATTATTTATGTATACATATATGTGAATATATATATATATATATATAGAGAGAGAGAGAGAGAGAGAGAGACAGACAGACAGACAGACAGACAGACAGAGACAGAGAGACAGAGAGAGACTGAGAGAGACAGAAAGAGTGAGGCCCTATATATACATGCATAGGTTTTGGTTGGTGCTTTGGCGAATGCCTAGCACGTGTATTCAGTACGCATGGTAAGTGACAATTAGGTTCTCCAATTAGGTAACCGAACGTTGAAGTCATGCACTAGTTATCGTATTTAGCTAGCCTAAGTATCAATGCCTATTGCGTTTAATACAAACAAGTCTTCTTAGCATTTAGTCCTAATATGTAGATATTTCGAAAATAAGGAACCATGAGTATTTAGATAAGTATTAATGCCTTCTGCATCTAAATATTCATCTTATCTCATTGTCTTAAACGGCACCTACGGTGACCTACCTGACACAAGTTCGATAACTACCGTACTAGCTTACAACGAAGACCTCGAACAGCATCTGACTATTCGGACACTAATTCTTCGCTCGGATCTGACGGGTAACTGGAATCCGAAAGATCAAACCTGTTTTATATTTTCACTTTATGAAGACCTTTTTACCGATCTGAACGACAAGGTCAATTTGTGCTAGGCTTATTCAAATCCTCGTTTAAGGATTGATGAGCTATTTTGCTTTTCAGTCTTTGTACCTATTATTTATTTAGCCACTTTACATTTAAACGGTACATGTAAATAACACTAACATTAGCCAAAAAATTGTAATCCTAAAAATGGGGGGGGGGCAACGGCCCTGCATTCGCCCCCCCCCAAATGACGTCCCTGCACGTGACTAATGTCAATAAGGTCATCATGATAAGATAAGTGGCACACATAGGAGTTCCAATCAAATACATCTAAATCAGGCGACTACAGTCTACAGAGATAGATATGTTGCTCAACAGTCTAATTAGCCTGTTGTTTGATTCTGACATGATGATGGCTACTAGATGATGCCCTGTGGGTATATGACTGGGTGCACAGACTAATCTGCCTCGTATGTTGAATATCTGACCTACTGCTACTGGACGGTCAGAGTTTTTAGCCCACCGTGTCAAAAGAACCTGAGAGCCTAGTCGCTACGCCTGACAGCCCAGAACTAGCAACATACTTTTATGATCAGCAAAGGTCTAAATGGCATGGAAAAGGCTTACGTTTGATCACTTGAATAAGTGGTCTCAGTTGAGTCATTAGGCCTCTACAGAGTGCCTTTTAAGGCTGCCAGAGACGGCCTGACTTGAAAGGAAACAATAAATTCGGTATGTACCATGCCAAAATACTAAAATACTAAACAGGATTCAAACAAGACAAAGATAAATTGCTGAAGAACAGGTCGTGTCAGATCAGGGAAAGGTACGATGGATCAAATGGCAAACTTTCAAATCATATGTGTAAATCAGTATTAAACAACCGCTCTATCTTTGCTTTTTAGACTTCTAAAAAGTGTTTGTCTTTTAGTATTCAAAACCATGTTATATAATGAACCCAATTACCTCAAGGTGCGGCTTATCCCTCGACCTACTAATCATTCCTCTAGGTATTCGGCAGGACCTTCATTTGTCGTTCCTTACTCTCGCACAGTCATTGGCACTAGTTGTTTCTCAGTGTGCGCCCCTAAGCTCTGGAATTAACTACCAACATCACTTCGCATAACTAATAACTTATCATCTTTCAGATCTGGCCTTAAAACATATCTGTTTGACTTGGCTTACCCCAGATTACTCTCCCGCCGTTTCGGACTGATCTTCTGGCTTGACCTGGCTCTAATGCTATTTGGATTTGGTGCGCCATCGGCTGATGCCCTGGGCATTATGATAGTGGCGCTATAGAAGTTGATTTATTGAGTGATTGATTGACACACTCACACGAGAAATTATGGCGTACTGTTATAAATGGGTTACCCCATCCATTTGGTCTCTCTATTAACATAATTCTACAAAAACAGAAAACTCCGGTTAATTAAGGAACTGTTTCTGAGTGGTTCGAGGTCCTTAAAGGTGTTCGGCAGGGTGTGTTGTCTCCGTGTCTATGTAACATCATGGCTGAGATGGTAATGTTAGAGCTTCAGATGAATACAACAAGGGTTTAAAATTGGAGACAGATATATCAGCAATATAAGATAATCAATCAGATGGCATTATCCTGATTGCTACAACACCAGAAGATCTGTTAGAGCTACTAGAGAGACTGCTACGAGCAGGATCCAAACATGGGCTAAAATTAAATGTGAAAACCCCAAAGTAATGGCCTTTAATTCATACCAAATAATAATTATTGCCAATGGAAAAAACAATTGAACAAGTTGAAACTTTCATAAATTTGGGGTTTAAAGTCACGGATGATGCCAAATGTGAGTACGAAATACGATATAGACTGTCTGTAGGCCTTTCAGTGTTAACATAATTTAAAAAATTTGGCAAAATAAAAGCATCAGTATACAAACCAAATGCAGGATACTACACGATTTGGTTTGACCAGTAGCTACAAGTGGTTGTGAGGCTTGGATTATCCGTAAATCTGAAAAAAACGAATTGATATCTCTGAAATGAAATGCTTGAGAAAAGTGCTGGCATTCCGCTATGCAGACACAGTAACAAATGTACAGGTAATGGAACAGGTCGAAACGAAAGTGGTAAAATGGTAAAGAACATGAAGCTACAATACTTCGGTCACATAGTTCGACTGTCGACAAGACCATGCACTGGATAAGACAATCATGACAGGGTTGGTAGAAGTCGAAAGAAAGAAAGGCGAACCAAGAACAACGTGGATAAAAAACATCGCAGATTCGACCGAAAGAAACTACTCCGGATGGCCACAGGAAAGTTCAAGAGAGGACTGACAATGGCAGATAAGAAAAATAGCAGAAACAGAACGGAAATATCAGCACACTTCTATGATTCAGGAAAAGCATCAGGGAGTATGGACATAATGCCCTCCTTGGATTATTTGATATTTCCTTTGACTCAAATGATCGGGAATTAATTAAAGGCTCCGTTAAAGAATTGTTATACGCTCTGTTCTCTCGTATTGCAGCAGAGATTATGGCTGCGCTGAAGGGGGTGTTAGGCATGAATTAAGACATATATATGGTCTATATGAGATAACGGTAGGTCCGGTCTTCGAGTCCGAGAGTTGGCTTCCGGCGCTTATCTCAGGCCAGGCCAATCAGCGTCGTATACGTGGTATGAGCCATTAATCTGGGATAGGTTGCCATTACTTTCCCCATACCCACGTTTTACATTCGCAGCTTAACGCTGTTCCTCAGGTCATCACCGCTCTCTAGCGAGTAAGGATGAGTAGATCTCAGGGCTCCTACGTGAATCAATCCGCGACCTACTTCTCCATCGTCCAGTGTTGTTACCATTCTGATAACTGCCTGCTCCTATGGTCGATATAAATCCGGATTAACAACAAAGGAACTATTCGTCAGCTCGGATATTGAATATAGCTTTTGTTCACTTTGAATGCAGATGTATTTCAGAAATTTGTCTGAAATTCTTAAAGGAAAACATTCCTTGAGCAACTGGGGTCAGAACTGAATGCAATGCTAAACAATATTGGGATGAAGGGCATCCAAAATGAACGGTGGAGTATCTGTACGATTGATTATGGGGTTAATGACTATTTGATTGCAATAATAGTGTCAAACAATTTGAACAAGCGATATTTGAAATTAACTGTGGACTATTTGTTTGATTGATTGCCTGATCAGGACTCTATGATAGAGATAATATTGTCAAATTGAGCACTGCAGCATTTTCCCTCTGATGTGCAGATTTCGTATATTTTCTCATTGCTGCGAGTTCTTCTGTACCACATTGAATGCTCGAGTTCTTTAGTTATGTTTAATTACAAATGTGGCATTTTAAGGGAAGTATTTCTTTTCGTCTATCTGTAGTCAGAAGTGACAAATGTTGGTCTCGCAGTAGGCATGTAAATAAAATCTCTTGAATCTACATAGCACTTTTGAAGTAGGTCCCATAGTAGCTGTCTATTCCTAGGCACTTGATCTACATTTGAAAAGCTATAGTCGAAGTTTACTGATCATCAGGAAAAGATAAATTCCGGAGATTCTTCGGAGTGGGATGGGAAAGGCAGCAAGGCAGACTATGAACTGAACGCCCTCAATGTTTCACGACATCGGTCGAATGAATGCAATCTCTCTTTCTCTTTCTTTCTTTCTTTCATTTTTTTTTCTCTCCCTCTCTCTCTAATATATATATATATATATATATATATATATATATATATATATGTGTGTGTGCATATATATATATATATATATATATATATATATATATGCCTAATAAATTTAATCAAATGTTAGTTGTAATTACTGTGTAAGTTTAACAGTCAATGCCTTAGCGTTTGCAATGACGTTGTAAGTTTTATAACATTAGCAACTAAACTCAAAATGTATCAAATAATAGTTCTCAAAATTCGTCCGCAGAAGAGCAGACCGATCCAGTGGACAGTCAGAGGTTGAGAGAGAGAGAGAGACAAACACACTAAGTAAGTAAGTAAACAGCATCTCGAAAAATTATATGGCGTCTTCCAGTAGCTTGCATAGAGAGCCGGCGGGGCGGTGGTCACGTTCATCAACCAGATGGATGCATCAAAATTGTCTCGGCAACTTTTTTGCTCGTTGACACCTAGCACCGAGGAGGAGGGAACGGCCAAATTTACTTTGACTCCGGGCATCCACCACCCACCCGTTGGCACGCCACTTTCGCCTTCGATGTACTACAGAAAACATTATAAGAAATCGAGACAATGCCTTTGCTCGATGATTTAGTATGGCGATATATGCTTTGACCAAAATGGCCAGGCATGAAAGGACCTCATAAAGAATTCTTTGAAGTGTGCTCTGCTCAGTCGTAAAGAAGCAACTAATATGGCTGCGCTGAAACTAGCGTTATCCGTCAGTTGAGGCAAATATTGTCGATATAAATTTGAATACACGGATAAGGAACAATCTTGCTGACATTGAATGTAGATGTATTTCAGAAATTCCCAGGTGCCCAATTTTAAGCAAACTTCGTGAGAAGTTGCGATAATTATCGGCGAGTTGGAGAAAGAGATATTCCTGTGTAAAGTAGTAAATCCCAAAATCACTTGTAAATGTTCATCAAATATCTGTGATAAACTGTTGCACACCAAAAGAGGAACATGTGAAGTAAGTTCTGACGGATTGTGATATAAGAATCCAGCCGCAGCTTTGTTTTTAAGAACTTCAAAACAGTTCTCGCATTCGAGAGAGATTCGTTGTAAGATTTCATGGCTGAAAAGTAAAAATTTGCACGATAAGCTGATGTGACGTAATACAGATTCGAAGGACAAGATTCCTTAATCGCACTCCCAAATTCACGGTCAATGTCGTTTTCTCGACGGTAGACTGCAATTGAGTCTCTAGACAATTTGCGAACAAAAATCCTAATCCAATTTTCGGGATCTGATAGGTCTGCATTAACAAATTTGTATGGCTCAAACACTGCGCTTTTTAATAAAGCCAAATCAAAATTTTCAACACAAACGACGTAATCTTTGCTTTTTTGTCTTTCAGTAACACTGTCGATAGACATCAGACGAAGATGTGCCTCAATTGCTGCATGAAGATTTCTCATTTCTGGTAAAAACCATTCACATTCAGACAGATATTGGGCACAACGTCCGTTTAATTCTCTTTGTTGAGAGGAAAGGAGCTAAAAGCCGACATGAGGAAGTTACATTCCAATGACACAAGAGGCACTAATACTGATTGAGGTGTGCAGATTTCACTACTGATGACAATTTCATTTCTCAAAAACTTATTCAGCGCTTCCAACTCTTTCACAAAATTACCTTCATCTTCCAAGTTACTCATAATATTGCATTCTGGAATGAAATAACTTGGACAGAATTTCTCATCTAAACATCTGAGAAACCGAAGAAGCAATGTCTGTACACAGTTATTCAGGTGTTGCTCAGTCCAAAACTCTTGTGGAAATTCTTCGCATGCCCAGAACATAAGCGTTTTGAAATAGTAGGTTTGCAATGCTTTGTTCTCAGCTCCACCGCAATTTTTTGAAATTCTTCTTTTGATGACTCGAATAATATGATATACCATCTTCTGAAAGTTTGTCCAACTATGAATCAATAGAAGTTCCGCTTTTGAGAATGAGAATCTCCATTCTGTGTCGTCACAAGGAGTTATCCATGTACGAAGTTTAGAAACAAAATGACAACCGCCTCTTGTTATCCTGGCGATCAATTTCTCATTCGGCCATCCGTTAAATCTTTTGCGCGTTCTCCATTCTTCGGCCTCAACTGGCCAATATGGACAGTAGACTGCTAGCACTTGGTCTTTGGTTATTGCTTGATCATATACACCCAGGAACGCTTGACCTTTATGTGTCAGCCTTTGCCTATACAGCCATGATGGACCTCCTCTTTGTAGGTGTCTTAACGACGGTGGGCGGCGGAAGTACGTGGGATTTTCTTCCATACTGTCTCGATCAACTTTCAGTCTTGCAAATCCTGGCGGTGTCTTCCTGGTGTCTATTCGAAGAACAGTGCATTTGGTATTTTGTGGAGGTTTCCTGTTCCACGGAATTGCGCAAATGTCATAATAGTAGAGTATGCAATCCTGGTCTGTGAAATTTACTGTGCTATATTTTATCGGTAGTTCGCAATAACTGCCACATGATAGGATATAGTAAGGTTGCAATATAGTGAAACTCCTCAGACGAAATTTTGCGTAATCCATATTTCCACAGTACTGAAGTCATCGATCCAAGGGAGCGAATTGCATTTTATTCGAATAATTAATCACTCCAGAAGTAATGTCTGAAAATATTAAATTATTATTTTCGGCCAATTAATTTTTCTGTCGTGACGCCTTGAAAGGTTTCAATTAAAGAATAACACTACATCCTGTTATTGCAGTCTAAAATGGTTTGTCGCTGTTGCAGTTTAGCATGTAAACATGTATCAAAGGATCACATGATTCGCATCAAATACTTGGGGAAAAGCGCTAGATAAATGTTTGGCGGGAAGTCGCTCAATTAGTCACGCGATGCCACTGGACTTCTTCTATAATTCAAAGATGCCTTCGCAGTCAACGCTTCTCCAAGAGTTTACTCGCTGATTTTGCACCTCATCATGTCATTCAATTATTATAATTTTAAATGACATTATTATTATTATTATTATTATTATTATTATTATTATTATTATTATTATTATTATTATTATTATCATCATCATCATAATCATTGTCATCATAAAAGGACATTTAAAAGTTTACCATATGTTGTAGATTCGTCGCAAGAATAAAAGAGATAGAAATAAAAATTCTAACATACTTTTATGATTCAGCGTAAGCATTGATTGCAGTAGACATAGTGCTATTGCTGGATCATTTCAGGGTATTTATATTTTACGTTTGGTTTCTTCTTATTTGGATTTTTCATTCTCTCGGCGGACTGAATATAATATGTGTGATAGAGCTTTAAAAGCTTAAATAAGTAAATACATAGGCCTATGTGTGTTTGGTACTTTTGCGGATACGTAGTACGAGAGTCGCGGTCATCGAATAGTGCTGTTCTTGACAGTTTCCACGATGCCTCGTCCATGATTTTTGGGTCAATGACAGAGAATGGAATTCAATCTTTGTTTTCCAAAGAGGCGACATTTCTTAAGCCGTTATAACATTCTTCAGGTTCAGTGGCGGTTCCACGTGGGGATGAGTGGGGATGCATTCCTCACCGGACTTCGGACTTTATTTCCGATTGTGAAACTTATTTTGGTAAAGTCCAGTAAAACTACGGGGGAAAACTGCGGATGACTTTTTTGCTTGTCAACCAACTTTTTGGGGTAAAAGTGTAGTAAAATTAGAAAAAATCCCTCTTGTCATCCTTTTTCGGCAAAGTTTATTGAATTTTGTCCTTCTCTTTCCATCCCCCCACCAGCCTCCTATGAATTCATTTCATCCCCAACAAGAAATCCTGAAACCGCCACTGGACATTTTCATTGTTAAGGATGCAGTTTAAGGGACAATTAGTTAACTACTCCACTCCTGTTCTTGATAAGTAATCAATGCCAATTAAGCATAGTCAGCCTATTCAGCACTAACACTGGCCTTATAATTAGCTTGAAGGTAGAGTTGTTGCAATATAGGACTAGTGTAAACTTGAAATTTAAACATACGGAAGCGTGCTAAGCAATAATCGAGCTGAGAGCAACTCAAATGGCTGACATAAACGGACCGAGGTCCAACGAAGTTCATAGGCCCTATTCGTCAAATTATTACTGACATTTCCCATATATCGCAACGAAAAGAGTTTCATTATTCAACGCTGTCAGTGAAATTAAGTTACACATTCTGGCTTAAAATATATAAATGAATGCCATAACCAAAATCATATAAAAAAAAAAAAAAGTATAGAAAATGCTCTAAAAACATTTGTATATATATATATATATATATATATATATATATATATATATATATATATAATGCCGTGCTGGATAACATATACGAAAAGAATAGATAAAACTGAAATGTTTCAACAGACCTTTAAGATAACACAAAAGCATTATGGCGTATGGACATAATGTTCTTGCTGTAATTTGCAGTACGCTGATATTTTCTTTGACTGAGAAATCTAGTCATAACTGGAAAATAGAGAGAGAAAAAGAAGAGGAAGAATAAGAATACAGTTTGCATAAAGCCTAAGAGAAGTGACAGGAACTGATAGGAAAAGTCAGAAAGAGAGAATCCTTCAAATCTATGGTCGCCGACGTAGCAATACATGGAAGAGTATATATAAAATAGCATCAGCCAGCTCCTGGTTCAATCATTGACACTCAGTGTCGTAAAAGCAATGGGCGTCTCTAACAGAAGGCCTACTTCTCAAACTTTTTGCTCTCGCGACATACTTGGAAAAGACGTCCACAGAAGCGACATTCCTATTCATCATCATCATCATCATCATCATCATCATCATCATCATCATCATCATCATCAGCGCGAGGAACATTCCTATTGCTGTCAGCTAATTCTAGTGTAGTGCTGTTAAGACTACGGCAGCATATAGCCCTGTGCTATATGCTATGTTGTTAACTCATTGTGTTCTTGGGGAAATTGCTCTATTGCTGTGAGACGGATGCGCTGTTACAAGCGTCCCGGTTCAGCACAGCAAGTTCTCTACGACCATTCTCTACGACCAGGTTATAAATAGACTTCTGAAGACTATAGTAGAGACTGATTTCCTGACTGACCGATACTCGGATGCTGACTCTTGACTAAGACTGACTCGCTCGCTGCTGGAACCAGAGGCGGTTCCTCGTTGAGGATGACTGGGGATGCACATCCCTCACCGAGCTTTTTGCTTGTCAGCGTTTTCAGGGTTTACCGGGTCCGAGCCGCTATCCCCTGGTGTGCAAAAACAGAGCTGATGACCTTTTATGCTTGTTAACCTTTTCCGCGATTTCATTGCATCCCCACCAACTTTCTAAATTCATTCCATCCCCACACCAGGAATTCTTGAAGCCGCCACTGGCTGCAACTGAACTCACTTACGCTGTCCAGATGACTTCTTCTATTGACCAAACTTTAGTACGGCAATTGCAATCCCATCATGACAAGCAGGTTTCTGTATATTTCATACTTTAATTCCAAATGTTCATTCATATGTCCGTATAACGAAAATAGCAATCAAAGTACTTGCGTGATGTCTTAAAACTCTAGTTATCGTGTCACTGCATTTCCTAAAGCCACAATCCCCTTCAGGCCGCGCGTTGTCTCAACATGTTTGTCTTCTACGAATGACCACAAATTCCTTAAAACTAGTTGGAAATTTGCAAATTGCCTAAATATTTAATATATATTCGTACACCATAAAATCATGCAATCATGTTCACTGTATTTGTAAATATTTTTACTTGAACACGACACACATAGAGAGACACAGTTTGAGAAGCACTGTTGGGACACATCTGCTTACTGTTAAAAGTTTTCGTGCAATGCAATGTCAACTTAGAAATAAATTTTAGGAAGGCATAGGAGAAAGACATACGCAATGTTACATGTTGCTCTCTCTTTCACACCCTCTCTCTTTCTCAATGGCAGTCACTTACCTCGTTCAAATGAGTAAAATATGAAGTATATAAATTTGATCCGAAGAACTAGAGTTTTTAATTTTAAGATAGCGAGAATATCGAGAGAAATATCAACTGATTGCAGCTGCACACACACACACACACACACACACATATATATATATATATATATATATATATATATATATATATATCATCAGCCACAGAAACAATCCAAGACAAAAAGAAAATAGTTGTGGTAATAGAAGTCTTTAGACAACTAATTATATGCATCTTAATTATATGCATCTGGAACAGTTGTTGTTTGTGATGAGTTATCAATCAGGACGTAACATCTAGCCTATTCCTATATACAGCTGTAGGCTAACTCGGATGTTTATGTATAACGCTTTGCGCCTGAATACTAAGGACAATTAAACTGATAGGTTTCTCAACTCAGATTGACAACGCTTGGGACAATTGAAACGCAGAGCCGTTAAGTATAAAGAGAAACGAATATTTTAAAACATAAGGCAGGCATTAGGCATTCAGAAGTCCGCTTAAATCATTAGAACTCTAATACTGTCAGCTCCATATTTAGTCAGAGAGAGGCGGAGCCACTGAGTTGAAAGATACGACGTCATTTATAATATTGTTCACACAAGAGAAACAGATGTTTTCACCTTTGACCCCGTAATAATTATATATATATATATATATATATATATATATATATATATATATAACATAACTGGACTCTTTTATACGCTGGCTTATATGCAAGTGAAAAATATCGAAAACATTGAAACTTGATGATCTGTTGGAAACTCAATAGTTGCGCGAACATAAGTTTTTAGAATACAGTTTGAACTGTCACAAAAGCGAAGTTGCGCCCAAGACTTCTGAGAACCAAATCCCTTTTCCTTTCCGTCGTGAGTTTCGCTTAATTAAGAAACAAATGCGTACAATTGCTAGAATTTCTTAGGGGATTTTGTCCCAGTTTCCTTCCTATTAGTATCGTCATAATCATTTACTTTCCCGCAAATCTGTTTTCTCCTTTTAAGACTTTAAATCTTAAACGCACATTCAAAAATCACCTCTGACGATCATTTAGAAGAGAAAGAGGAAAATCGCGTGAATTTATATAGCGCCTTGGAGAGTAGTACAGCTTATTCTTATGTGCTTCTTATTCTCCCTTTAAATAGCCATAGGCAAGGTGAATTGTCAGTCAGGCAGAGGTCAGTATATCCGTGAAACGGTGGGTAGGTGGGTTGCTATAGCTACGGAGGAAATGACTTTTTGTAAGAGGAAGGTTTTAAGTTGGATTTAAAGTATTAAAGGAATTGAGGATTCAGAGTTTGTTGTTTGACAGTGGCGGCTCAGGATTTTGGCAAGTGGGGGCCGTTGGGGTGGCAACTTCTAATCATGGGAGGCCAACCATTTGTTGTTAGGTATGTATAGTATTAAGTATAGGGTCCCAACAGGGCATTGGGGCAGGCACTCAATAGGGGCACAGGTACCCCAGCCCCCTGTGGAGCCCGCCACTGTTGTTTGACCATGTCGTATGCTGAGGATGGAAGTTGGAATTGAGTTCAAAAGTTCTGATGCGGCAAATGAGAAAAACGCGGTTGCAGATTTTGAGAGATGACTGATTTAACGATCGTAAAAGTGTGAGATGAGATGACGATCGCGTGGGTCCAAGGGGCTGAGGTGTTTTCATTTCGACCTCACAAACAGCGTTGCATGCTCTCTCCTCTGCCATGGGGGACATAATATATAGCATTTTGGGGGGAGGGTGTGGTTTTTAAAGGGACATTGAGAAATTTTCATCGTATTATATTATACTAACGTGCAAATCTGTTGTGTGGAAATCTACATTGGGAGAAGAAGCGAATTCCCTATCAACCCACAAGCATTTCTGCTCACAAACGCTTCGTTTGCCTCCATTGTAATGCACACAGTCAGCAGTGACCCTAAACACGCTATAGCCGGCGACAAGTCTGAATGAAAAAGGAGCAGCTAACGCTCCTCGTCTTTTGAAAGACCCGTATTAAGAAGCATTGATTTCAGATTTTCACCGGAAGTTCAAATTCTCACTTCAAGTATAAATGTGAATTCTATTAATTATTAGATTCGAATAAAAAGAACATGTTACTGTAAACACGCTTGAAAAAGTTAATTATACTGTATATATATATATATATATATATATATATATATATATATATATATATATATGCGAAGATGACAGAGAAAAAGCAGATTTCAATATGGAAATATCAACACATAGCAAAAACATCAATGGAAATGGAGATAATGACTTCGTTGGATAATTTTGGCGTGTTGATTGTTCTTATGACTGAAATCCTGCGGAATTAAATGCACCTTTGAGCGATTTTTATATGCTCTGCTCTGACACAATGCAGCAAAGAATATGACTGCGCTGAAAGAAACGTTATCCATAAGTTGAGATAGGCGTGGTCGATATAAATTTGGATAAACGGAAAACGAACAATCAGTCAACTCATAAATTAAATGTAACTTTTTCTTGCAAAAGTCTGAATGTATTTCAAAAACTCTAAGGCGTTCACTTTTAGACATACTTCTTGACCCATTGAAAGGTTTGGCGATTCCAAAGAAGAGATATTTTTGTGCAAAGTAGCAAAACTTAAAATTACTTGCAGATGCTCATCGAATATCTGTGATAAACTGTTGCAGATCAAAAGAGGTATAAATGAAGAAAGATCTGACGGGTTGCGATATACAATATCAATCGCAGATTTGCTTCTAAAGACTTCGAAGCATTTCTCGCATTCGATGAGAGCTTCGCTGTAAGATTTCATGGTTGAAAATTAAAAATTTGCACGGTAAGCTTGTGAGACGTCATGCAGAAACGAAGGATAAACTTTCTTAGTCGCACAGTCTTCATGATATTGCCGATGGTATATTGAGACTGAGTTTCTAAGCAGTTTACGAATAAAGATCCTAATCCATTCTTCGCCACGTGACATGTCTGAATAAAAAAATTCTTGTGATTCACACGCTTCGCCATTTATTAAAGCCAAATGAAAATTTTCATCACAAACGACGTAATCTTTGCTTGTTTGTCTTTGAGTAAAACTGTCGACAGACATCAAACGAAGATGTGCCTCAATTGCTCCGTGAAGATTTTTCATTCCTGGTGAAAACCATTCACATTCAGACAAATATTGGGCACAACGCCCGTTTAACTTTTCATAGAGAGGAAATGTGTTTAGCATTAAGTTGATGCATTTAAGGTTCGTGCGACATTCACCAAGTTCTTTATTAAAACTCCTTCATTTTAGATGGCTCATTATATTGCATTCTGGAATGAAATAATTGGGGCAGAATTTCTCATTTAAACATCTGTAAAACCGCCGAAACAATGTTTTTAAATAGGTGCTTGCGTTTTGTTCATGCCAAAAATCAGGAGGAAATTCTTCGCAAGCCCACATCATGAGTGTTTTGAAATAGTAGATTTGCCATGCCTTGCTTCCGTCGACACCACAAGACTCAGAAAGTCTTCTCTTAAGGACTCGAATGACGTGATAGGCGTATTTATTTCTGATCTGGCGTCCAACTGTGAATCAAAAGAAGTTCTGCTTTTGAGAATGAGAATCTCCATTCTGTGTCGTCACAAGAGCTCCATGTACGAAGTTTAGAAATAAAATGACAACCGCCTCTTGTTATCCTGGCGATCAATTTCTCATTCGGCCATCCGTGAAATCTTTTGCGCTTTCTCCATTCTTCGGCTTCAACTGGCCAATATGGACAGTAAACTGCGAACACAATGTCTTGCGTTAATGCATTCTGATTTACATTAAGCCATTCTCGGCCTTTACTTGTTAGCCTTATCTCAGACGGAAATGATGGACCTCCTGTTTTTATTTCCCATAATTCTGGTGGTCGACGTAAGTATGTGGGATTATCCTCCGTGTTGTTTCGATCGACCATCAATCTTGAAAATCCTGGCTGTGTCTGTTTGCTGTCTATTCGAAGAACAGTGCATCTGGTATTTCTTGGAGGTTTCCTGTCCCAAGGAATTGCGCAAATATCATAATAGTAGAATATGGTAACCTCATCTGTATGGTTGGCTGAATGATATTTCATCGGTAGCTCATGATGACTTCCGCAAAGTAGCATACGCATAGAATGCAACTTGGTGAAACTTCTCAGGCGAAACTTTGAATACTCCATAATTCTTCCATGTGGGAGTCTTAATTCAAAAAGAACAAAATGTCTCTTCTTCGAATATTTACTCCAAGAGAATATTGATTTCAATTAATAAAGCATTATCCTCGACCAATTGCATGTTATTGTTGTGCTGTGAAAGGATCGCCTGTAAGAAAGAAAGATTTGCTATTATTGTACACTAAAATCATTGGTCTCTGTTGATGTTTTGTATGTAGCAATGTATTAGTTGGCCTCATTGATCCGCTTGTGTGAAGGCGTTAGATAAACTTTGCCGGGATGGCGTTCGAGATGCCAACCGACGTATTGGACAATAATTAATTCAAAAGTCATCGAAGTCGTCAAAACTTTCTTTTCGAGTGTGCTCGCTGTTCTACGCGTCGACATGTCTTTCAATTATTATTTTTTATTTCTAAAATCTCTTAGAAGCTTATCACACATTGTATATTAACCGCCAGAATGGAAGATCAAAGTAGAAATTTAAGGTCGACATGCTTAATTTTTGATTCAGCGAACGCATCGTTGGCAATGGATATGATGCCTTTGCTGGATGATTTCAATGTGTTAATATGTACAGTTTGATGCCCACTTCTTTCGAGCAGCGGCGGACATATAATGTGTGCGGTAGACTTTTAAAGTTTTGTACACACACACACACACACACACACACACGCACACGCACACACTATATATATAATTGTATATATAATATATATATATATATATGTGTGTGTGTGTGTGTTTGTGTTGTGTGTCCTGATAAAAATTTTGCCAACTCTATTTTCACTATAACTTTAAGAAAACTTGGCCTATTTCTATAAAATTTGGATAGTTTGCGTGGGATTGAATTCAAAATCATGGGGTATATAATCGCACCTTTAAATCCTTGTGTACTCATCTTTAAGTTATTTTTTTAGGTATGATGTATGATGTTACTCAAAATGTCGTTGAATTACTGCACAGGAGACTCCTGCTTTCGTACCACCCAACTATGCTCACCAAACTCACCAGGCTTGAACCCGGTGGAATACTCTCTGTGAAAATTTTACTCAGGCGCCGTCCTGGATGGGGCGCAAGACTCCTGGGGTTCGTCAGACAAGAGGAAAAGGTCTTTCTGCACACTACTTCCTGTCTTCTTTCATTTCTTCACCCACTTTACTCAAGTCTGATAAGCATAAAAGGTCATCGCCGGTGTTTCGACTTTTAGGGGCGAAGAATTTATACCTTGCCCCGGGCGCCGAATACTCTAGCTAGGGCTCGGAAGCACTCTACACATACAAAGAAGGCAAGAGAGGAAGAGGGAGGCGCAGGAAAAGTTGATGGATAGCATCAAGAACTCTGTGAAACATACCAGTTATCAGTAATCGATGGAAAGAGACTAGCAACGAAAAATATAAATGGAGAAGTTTCGTGTCTAGCTAATGCAGCTAATGAGTTGGCAGAAAACAACGATGATGATGATGATGATGATGATGATGATGATGATGATGATGTTATCTTTCGTGTTTCTCTGTATGTGACCAAAATTACAGTTGTCCATTTGCGTCTTTGGCAGATATGAAAGAATATTCGTTTGGCCTGGCTCTTTTTATAACTTCGTTTGTGTGTGTTTTTCTGTCTAATATATTTTACAATATTCTACATGTACTTTAAATCGCAAATATCTCTTCATTCAAAATTCTTTCGATGACTATATAAATATCAGCTATCTGATCCTTTTAAACGTCACCTACCTGGGAAGGTTCGATAACTAGAATATTTTACAACGAGAACCTCGAACAACACGTGACAATTTCAATATAAATCTTTCGTTCGGTAGACTTTGTAACGGATGCGTTATTAACCCCTTAACTGGGCAACTATTTGTAACTCAATGCATAAAATGGACGAGCGTTAAACCCCAGTTAAGGGGTTATTAAATGAATGATTAAAAGACTTATGACTGGAATCCGCAAGATCAAATCAGTTTTCTATTTTCGCCTTATAAACGCCCCTTTACTGATCTGAACGACAAGTATAGCAAGAAAGGACATGCACTGTATGAACGCTCTATGAATCACTTGGTCTAAAATTAGCCTAGGCAAGAATCCGCAAGATGGTTCTAGCTGGATAAACAAGTGAATAGATTTGACAACGTGAAGTAAACGGGTCACGTGACCAAAGTCATAAAGGTCATTGAAAGACGTAAGCGTTCCATTAAAATGCGATATCTACCATGAAGCAGGCGACTACAGTCATGCAGATATATAAATTTGGATGATTAGTCCTATTAGTATGTTACATGATTCTGACATAATGATGACGACCATACTACTGTTCAGCGGGTATGATTGGGTATACAGTTTTGCTTATCTGCGTCGTCATTGAATATTTGACCCATACCTGAAGAAATGAAGGAGCGAAGCTGTCAGCCAACCCATGAAAAGAATCTGAACCTATAGTTGTCATGCCTGAATGCCCAGGACAGAAATGAAAATGGAAATGTCGACACACTTTTATGAACAGCAAAAGCAATGGTCAAAATGCCTTCATTGGATCATTTCAGTATGCGATATCTGTTGGAAAATCCTCTGTCATTAAGTCTATATTAAGCGACTCATAAGGCTGTCAGAGACTAGAAGAAGCGATGGAGTTGGCATGTAGGCCTACGTGAATAAATGGCCAGGTGACACATAGTGGTTTTCACACATGCAAGGGAGATCAATGTTGAGTCACTCTAAACCCTCTAAATCACTGTCTTATCTCTGGAATTGGTCTTATGCGAATGGATTTGAAGTATAGACCTACCATGTTGTGTTCTATGTTATGTTCCTATTGCTCCGCATTATCCCACAGATTGCCTATTGGAACATTAGAATTGGTGCTATAAAAGTGCCATTGTTTCCTTCTTCCTCTTCCTCTTCCTCTTCATCATCATCATTATCATCATCATCCTATTTTTCTTCTTCTTATTATTATTATTATTATTATTATTATTATTATTATTATTATTATTATTATTATTATTATGCATGTGTAACCAACGGTAGAAGTGAATTCTCCTTCCAAAAGTACCTCGTATTCAGATCTAATGGCCAATATATTTCGCTCTGTATAACTTGATGCACCAATCTTGTGTCGTGGCAGTCAATTCCTTTAGGCTTTCAATTCCAGTGCTTTTGACGCAAGAGATAGATGGCGAATATGAATTACACTGGTCAACAAATTTTATACAAGTTTTTGTTTCCTCTACAAATTTTGGTGAAACTAATAGATTTTGACTTGCTGAACACAAATATGTAATTAGAATTTCTGTATCACGTAAGGTTTTTAAGAAATCGACAATTTAGCATTTAGTATTGTAACGTCTTCTGCAACATAATCCTACAGAAGGATCTAGGCAATAATGACAAGACATGAGAAAATTAGAAATGTTTTGCTGTAGATTTTCGTTTGTAGTCACTGTCCTGTGCTTCACGTATCAGTGACCAACAGTAGTCTCGAGCATAGACGGACTCCACTTTCCTGGTAGCGTTTCTCGATGCTGGCAATGTCTTTGTGAAATCTTTCACCATGTTCATCACTGACGGCGCCGAGATTGTCTGGGAAGAAGTCAAGTGAGAATGAAGGAAGTGTATCTTCAGTGACATGTTGCATTTCATTGCCTTGTAAACTTGCAGCAGATTTCTAACTTGTTCAACATACAGCTGTAGTTTGGCGCCTTGTAGTTGCCCAGAAAGTTAGCAACAACATCCCTGAAGGCTGTCCAGGCAACATGCTCGGCACTCTGCAGAAGGCCCTCGAAGTGACTGTCCTTGAGCATCTCTCGAATCTGTGGGCCAACAAAAACGCCTTCTTTTATTTTAGCATCACTGATGTGACGATATGGAGTGTTGAAAGATTAGATTCTTTAACCATCTTGTAATTATCCTCATCTCTATGACTCATTCGACAGTAGACTGGGAAGGATTTTCCCAAGAGTTTGCAAGCAAAAATCCTTGCGAAATTTTCAGATACTGACATGGCATCATTTAAAAATTCGTATGGCTCAAACTTTTCGCGTTTTATTAAAGCGCAGTTAAAATTTTCAGCGCAAACGACGTAATCTTTGCTTGTTTGTCTTTGAGTAACACTGTCGACAGACATCAAACGAAGATGTGCCTCAATTACTGCGTGAAGATTTTTCATTTCTGGTGAAAACCATTCACATTCAGTCATAAAATGCGCCATTCGTCTGTTTAATTCTCTACTAGGAGAGAAGGAGTATAGCGTCGCGGTGATGCATTCATGTTCGAATGGCTCTGTAAACATCCACTTTCCAAAATAAAATGTGATCCCTTTCTGAAAGAATATAGACTTATTTACATTTTTCAAGAGTATCTGAAGCGTTTGCAATTCTTTCTCGAAACTGACTTCATCTTCCAAATGACTCATAATGTTACATTCTGGAATGATATAACTTGGACAGAATTTCTCATATAAACATCGGTGAAAATGATGAAGCAGTCTCTATACAGACGTCTATGTTTTGCTCAAGCCAGAAATTTGGAGAAAATTCTTCGCAAGCCCACAACATGAGGGTTTTAAAATAGTACGCTTGAAAACCTTTGTTTCCATTGCCACCACAAGACTCTGACAGTCTTCTCTTCACGACTCGAATGACACGATATGCGCGTTTCTGATCTGGCGTCCAACTGTGAATCAAAAGAAGTTCCGCTTTCGAGAATGAGAATCTCCATTCTGTGTCGTCACAAGAGCTCCATGTACGAAGTTTAGAAAACTAAATGACAACCGCCTCTTGTTATCCTGGCGATCAATTTCTCATTCGGCCATCCGTGAAATCTTTTGCGCGTTCTCCATTCTTCGGCTTCAACTGGCCAATAAGGACAATAGACCGAGAACACAATGCCATAGGGTTGTGCTTGCTGGTTTCTTGGGCCATCGCAAACTGATTTTCCTTAAGCATCTCTCGACCTTGACATGTTAGCATTAGCTCTTGCGGCCATGATGGACCCCTGTTTGTATGTCCCTTAACACGGGTGGGCGGCGGAAGTAAGTGGGATTATCTTTGGTGTTGTCTCGATCGACTCTCAATTTCGCAAATCCTGGCGGTGTCTGTTTGCTGTCTATTCGAAGGACAGTGCATTTGGCATTTTTGGAGGATTTCTGTTGGAAGGAATTGCGCAAATGGCATAATAGTAGCATATGACATCTACATCGGTGGAATTTCCTGCGCAATATTTAAGCGGTAGTTCCTTATAACTACCACATCGTAGACATGATTAGGATGCAATGTAGTGAAACTCCTCAAACGAAATTTTGTATAATCCATATTTCCCACAGCACAGTAATCTTAGATCCAAAGAACAAATTGAGAAATTGAATTTTCTTCGAATATTCATTCACTCCAGAAGTAAAATTCAAGTAATGTCTGACAGAATTTAATAAAACAATATAGTCGTCCAATTGATTTCAGTCGTGACGCCATGAAAGGCTCCATGTAAGAATAGCAGGATATCTTATATTATTGAAATCTAAAATAGTTTATTTCTGTTAATGTTTAGCCTGCTGAGTTGTCAGTGGGTCGTTTTTCTGAACCCAAACCCAACCGATCCCATCAACTTTCCAACCCAACCCAGCCCATATAAAATTCCTTTCGGCTGACTCAGCCCAATCAACCCAACCCATCCCGACGGAAAGGTGAAACTAATATTGCACGTTTAGAAATATACGCATACATAAAGTTTTTCTTATTTTCAGTCATATGCACGCGGGCCGGAAGAGAAGAGCGTGACTTTCTATCTGAAAGAAAGACCGTTAGGCCTACAGATGCTATATCGCTGCTGTCGCCTGTCGCCATCAAAAGTGGAAAGCATTGAAATAGCCCGATGGGGATTACATACAGGATTGTTGCAGTAACGACCCTAAATAAACTTTTTATGTGCTTCAATTTGTATATGTTCTTAAACCAGTAGCGTCATTTTACACTTTTCTTGGGGCGAGATAATTTTGGAAATTCTTGGCAAATTTTTGATACTTTTCTGCAAATTTTCAAAATTTTGCGATTTTTGCACATTTCACATTTATTTATTTTTAATACATTATACGTTATTTCTTCATTTCTTTTGGGGCTGGAGCACAGTCGCCGCCCCCCAAATGACGCCCCTGTTTTAAACGTGCGAGTGT
>JACLAT010000112.1:0-80000 GCA_018105865.1 Metaphire vulgaris
GTCGAAATCAAAGTGTGCCGTCGTTCGGATGTGCCTGATCATGTCATCAGAAGAAACAGATAAAATAGAGGGGCAAGATTCAGATCAAAATATTGTCTATGATCAGTGGCATAACCACAAATTCTGACATGTGCTACTCGATCCCGAACGACAACGTTATCTTGCATGATACTCGTAAAGATCATTGCTGATATAACAACTATAAACTATATTCGAACTTAATAGAACATTTTCAACTCTGCATCTTTGTATATTAATGCGCTGCATTAAATGAAAGTGTTTTATCGATAGTGTGTGTGTTCATATATGAGCACTAGAATGATCATTCAGAGGAATTATGAATAATATAATCTTTTCGTAATCTAAAACATCAGCCTTCGGGTTAACTTGAAAAATTCATTCTGAGAGACATCCGGAGAATAGATCAACTCACCTTTCAGCCGATATTCCGGTTATGTAGCCTTTATGAGCCTATTTTCCGCTTATTGGCCTATTAAGCAACAAGCAGTAGCGTCAACAGCCAACACGTATAGATGCATACACCAATAACTGCATTAATTCAAATTCTGGTTGCATCAAAAGAAATTGGGAAGTACTAAGCACCGTGTTTGAAGAGCATCTGAAGTAGGCCTAAATGCAGCGAAAGTTTACAAAGAGAAATTTTGCTTGAAACGAGAATTAAAAGACATAATGTGACGAAGTAGAAGTAATAATATTTGCATAAAACTTACTTCGTCAAAAGTAGAAGGTACTGCGTGACTTATGTATCTCGTTACATTACGAAGTGCTCAGAATTGTACTTGAGCATTGTAACGCGTTACTCCTACTTCGATACCGCCTAACGCTGTTGAAGCAAATTCTATGATATTGCCTATTTGCTATATTTAGCCTAATGCCTCTCGAATAAAGACAGAATCACATTTTCAAACATTGTTATGAGAGAGTCAAACGACTGAGAGCAGAATGTTATATAATTATAAACAGAATGTATTTCGTCAATTGCAATCCATACCTGCAGCAACCTAAAGTGCATCCTTCATCCTTGTGGCAGTCCAGATAACTGTAACATGAATCTAAATCAAGATATTGTAAATATCGTAGTCGTGGTATGGAAAATAGAGAACTAGTTGCATGGAAATTCGGTAAATGAAGCATTGGGGGATGGGAGATATTGGCCCGAACAGGAAGATTTTATACATTTCCACTCCTTAGTTCCAAATTCAGCATCTTCGGGATAGAATACATGGATTCGCAAGACCATTACAAAACATGTTTGCTATATTTCACAGCATCCACGAACAACTCATAAGAAACGATTGGTAACTTAGCATGCTAGTCACATAGACACTGGTCTGGTCTTAAACTAATGAAATTCAACTGCTACACAGAAAAACCAATTGAAATAACCTTCATCTCAAGTAAAAGTAAAAGAACAATTCCGTTGAAGTCGGCGCAAAAGAAACGAATTGCATGTACAACAGTAACGCTATTAAGAGAGGGACACCGGTAGCGCAGTCGAGTTCGGACAATGAAGCTGTCGCCCTCAAAATCCAAACCCTGTACCGACCGTCAGAACTGCTCTAAAAAGATCGCACAGGAGATGCTACAGAACAGAACGGCAGTCAAAATTCAATCGGTGTTCCGTGGAAAACGAGACCGGAAGTTCTGTAAAGATGCCCGACAATAGTATTATTATTGTTGTTGTTGTTGTTGCTGTGTGAGAAGGAGCAAGCCAAACATGTTGTGCAAGCAGAAGTTGCCCATATTTCAAAAATAGAAAGACAAAAGTCTTTTATGGGATTCAAGGAAGGAGCGACGACTACCGAACAGAGACGCTCAGCTACACTGTGGGCTAAAATCATCACGCGTGCAACATCAACAACCGGAGAAACAACAACGACAGCAACAACTGGAGCAGCAGCAACAACAACAATAACAACAACAACAGCAGTCTCTGCACAGCGTTGCAACATAAAGAAGGAAGAGAGGGAAAGAAAAAGAGAGTGATAAACTGTCGCTTCAACTATGATAATTATGTTGTATCATACATTGCATTCGATGAATATATTCACTCTCATTAATGTATCGGTATTTTGAAAATTGCAGCTTCGGGGACCATGAGTATTGACTATCATTATCATGAGCCCTTCGCCCTTGTCAGCACCTGTCAACTTTCACTTACCCCCCAATAATTACGTCAAAAACCTTTGACCCCTCCCCAGATCAATGACAGGTCCCAATAACACGGTTATTATTTTTTTGGGTGATACCCCTTTTTTTCTTTTTTGCTCATCGAATGTCAAAATGTGGTGTTTTTGCCATGCTTTTTTCCATTGTAATAAGTAATATTCCATGAAATTTCCTATTTTTTGATTATTAGTAAAAAGTGAAATTGTTGACGTCAACTTCTCTTGACCCCCTCCCCTGTCAACAACTGTCAAACTTGTTCATACTCCCTCCCCCTAAATAGTTAACGTAATTAATGGACAGTCTTTTATCATTAACAGAATGTTTAAGCTTAATCTAAGTCTAAAGCTTTCAGTTTTTCTTACGATAGAAAGTTTGACTTTGAAACTTACGGGTACACATTTCAATCAGCTGAAACAGAAGAATCATGGCAAAGAGAACTTTCAGCCATTGACGTACTATGAGTCCTGCCTCCATTGCAGTTTGTGTTCACCGAGACCAGACGATGGGCTGTCGATTCCCAGCGCAATACACCTGTAATGTCAAAACTAGATGCTTTTATAAAAAAAATGGTACCTGCTAATTTGAATATCAAACCAACTAAACATTAACCTCTCCCGGTGTTTCAGTAAACAGGAATTATACAGTACTCTGCATGTGTAGATGAAAACTCATTAATTACAACGCCTAATGTGATGTTTATCTTGACTAATCAAAGTGAAGACGGAGAAATGAATTCCTCAGCAAAAACTTTTCGTTCTTGAAAAATGTATTAACACTCACTTAAATGCACAATAGAGGGTCAAACGTATATTTCTTAATTATTGTTATTCGAAAATATTATTGTGGCTGAAGTAGAACATTGAACTGCAACTATTTGACTTTCAAATCAAAGAAGAGGTCGATCGAGCAGAAACTCTGCGTGTGGTCAAAACAAACCATGAATACTAATAGATTGCTATGCAAATGCACTTCCAGTGATCATAAATTTCGATGGAAACATTAATAATCTTGCTGATAACCTGTCAAAAATGACGGGAAAGAGTGGCTATCTCCTTCCCCGATTTATTGCAAAAGCTCATATTATTACCTGCTAAATTTTTATAAATCTGAAATCGATTAATTATTATTGTAAAGTCGAAATTTAGAGTCTTGCGACAGGTCGCAATGTGGAAGGTACTGTAAAATAGGTATTCAAACTTGAAATGTATCGTTAACATTCTAACGTCATTGCTTCACGTTATTAACTGTTTATCAATGGTAGCAGTGTTCATTTAACAGCGAGTCCAGTGGTTTAATTTTAATGAATCAAAATATTGATCATTATATTATTGGTTAAGAAAATTTGCGTTAACATTTTTAGCTGCCTTAATGTCTTGAATCGCGATCAATTCTTTAACGTGTTAACGCGTTCATTAATGCGTTAATTCGACAGCTCTAGGTAAGAAGACTTTTATAGTTTTTTTCGTTTTAATATAGTTTAATATAGTTTAAGTGAATGTAATAAGTTGAGGAATGAGCACCTGAATACTATGACACTTGCATTTCGTTTTGCTGCGTGCAAGTTTTGTTGGTTAGCAAATACAATTCGCCGCTACTTTTGATCACACCAGGTAACACGATTTAGTTTATCTCGTTTTTATGATGTTTCTTAATCGATTCGGCGGTGCTGAATCCAAAACTTATATTAGCTTAGCTCTACTGTCGACGGCCGTAGAGTTATGACTCATTTTGCGCATTTTTAATTGAGCCGAGTTGAATGCTTTCTGTGATACATATATTTTGCCTTCGGGTCGAAGAAAATAGGTCTAAAATATAGTCAATATCTCATAAATAACTAAAGAAATTATGAAATAAAATGTGTTTTATTTTATTATCATAAATAATACCATTTTCATTAATCAGCAGGTTTAAATGACGCGTAATCAACATGAGACTATTGTGCAATCTTCAGCTATTGATCAAGGTTTTGCAATTGTTGCGTGTAAACGTTTTTCTGGATGACGGTTATTTTTGTTTAAATAAGTGCTTTCAAAGGCCCCCAAGACTAGAGGCCTTTGAAATGTGGATATGGAGAAAAATGGAGAAGATCAGCTGGACAGAAAAGAAGACAAACGAGGAAGTGCTGAAACAGGTGGAGGAAAAGAGATGGCCAACACAATAAGAAAAAGACAAAAGACCTGGATGGGACATATAATGAGAGGAGACTCACTCCTAAGGAAAATAATAGGACAACTAGAGAGGAAAAGACCAAGGGAAGACCGCGAGAGATGCTACTTGACTGGATGATGAAAAAGGACTATAAAGACCTATAAAGGACAAAGCTATGAACAGGAATGAATGGCGAAATTGGAATACAAAACCTGCCTAAGGGCAGAATACTACGAAGAAGGTGCTTTCAATGATCTTGTCGACCAAATAAAGACGACTAACTACAATTCGCAGATTGTCGTTTTCAGAGCTTGTTTGGAAATGGGATGGGAGTTATTGGTGACTATAGCCTACAGTGCATACATTGTGTGGAAAGATTGAAACCATGTCTTCCAGAAGAATTTGTAAAATGTCTCCAGACATGTTTTGTTTATATATATATATATATATATATATATATATATATATATATATATATATATATATTGGTTCGAAGCAAGGTAAGTACGATCTTATATGTGAAACAAAGTTATTCTGCATATTCTGGAATGTCAATTGGTGATCAGGACAAATCATGGGCACCTCATGTTTCAATTCCTCATGTATGGCGTGAACCCACTAACCATAGCACAACTGTTACTTCTGTACCGTTGAAATTTCAAAATGCAAAAAGATCGAAAATTAATAACGTATCCAAATATCCCATCATCCATAGCTCCCGTTCCACATAGTGAATCACTTCCAATTCCTGCGCCTCCAATGTCAGGAGAAGAATTGTCACAAGAAGAAAGCTCAGAAAGTGATTGTGAAGAATATCCTCAAAAACCCACATTTTCCAAATCAAGAAGAACTGGATGATTTGCTCAGAGATCTGGGACTCACTAAATCAAATGCGGAACTCTTAGCTTCGCGTCTGAAAGAATGGAATTTATTAGATCCAACCAAGATTTTGTCTTTGTGGACATGCCTGCAATATTTACCAGACAAGAAGTAGCAGTCGTCAGCATGGTTTCGAGGCTCTCTCCACACCATTGGAACCCCAAAGCTAAGACTTTTTCTCTCACATTTAGTCCACTGTCTGAGGTTTTCAGCACATGTCCTGCACACTTTATGTGGTGCCCAAGGTTTTTCCTGGTCACCCAATTTAACTCCGAAATATGCATGATAAGCTTTATGCACAAATTCAGACACCTCTCTTCTTCGTTTAGGTGTTGTAAAACAACCACAAATATAGCAAAACTTGTCAGGATCATTCCTGCACCGTCCACGATGTGTTCGAGAGCTGGATGACATATTCCACGGAAAACTATTTAAAAGAGTTAAATTTGACTGAATACTGAATACGACTGAATACACCCGTCCGTTTCACGATGCTTATATAGGCCTTTAGCCATAAAATGCTGACGTCTGCAGTTTAAAACTGTTTATTATGCTGTTGTACTATTAAACAGTTATATCCACTGCATAGAGTGCATATTCAGCATATAATTCTGCACATCCTTATCTGTTTGCATATTCAATAAAGCTAAAGAATTACAATACATAATGCTACATTATTACTGTGAACAGTAAATCAGTAAAGAGCGTTTTGCGGGAAAACTGGACGTGACTGGAGGAAAAGGGCGTGATTTTTGGATTCAGCACACCAAAATGCATAGAGATCACATGCTATCTTCAAGTCAGCAAAATTGACGTAGACCAGTGTTATAATCATAAACACTAACAATGTATCAGAAAACATCCGAAAAAATTCTGACAAGTAAAAAAGGTCGCCATCCTTTGCACTTAGTTAAATTGCACGGTCTCGTTGTTCGCGCGCCCACGTAACCCAACTGGGCAAAATAGTTGATGACCTTGTTTCGTGATTGGAGGGGAGCCATTAGGGGCGACACTGGGTAAGATGTCTCAGGGCGGCAGATAGGCTCGCCACGCTCCTGATGATGCTTTTAATGTTTTTGTGTCATGAAGTTTCATACCCAAGTGTCAATTGCTGGTTGAAATGACATTACGCGATCGGATTTTCAATGTGAAAAACCGAACAACTCAGTATATTTCAGGCTATATAGAAGCTAGACACAGTGACCGCTTAGACTTAGATGTCTTCTGTTAATCTTCACTCTCTTTGATTTTCTCATCTTTATTGTCTACTATTTTATCCACCAGTGATTTAGAAATAAATTGTTAGATTTAATTTCGGAAAGTGACTAACTGGTAAACTTTAAAGCATGAAAAACACTTGACCACACTACAGTCACGTGACCACGCATAACTGTCATGATATGGCACAAGCACCAACCATGACAGTTAATCGTAGACAAAATCTCGCGACGTCATCACTTTCGAGCTCAGATTCTCTTGGAGAAATATGATGCGATTAATTTTTTAATCGCGATTAACAGCTTAACGCGTTTATCCAGAGTAGGGTGCTCCAAAAAAATAAAAGTAAAAAAGTTTCGCTCCCCGGCGTTTTTCCCATTATTTTGAAGACTATCAAACAGAATAACAAAATATTTTGTGTTTATAATGTGGTTAAGCCTTGCCACCAGGCAAATTAAAAGTTGGAAAATGTAAAAATTTTGCCAATATCCGAATCATAATTGTAACCAATTGTGAATATTATATAACAGGTCTAAAATAGATAATGAGTGTCTACAGTTTGCAGAATGAAATTGCTTACACCCACTATGAACAACAGACAGCACCATAGTAAGCTAACATCAGTTCAGAACATCACGCAAAGTGCTCTTCTTGAAATTTGATGTTTCACGTCTGTGATTTTCTACAGTCTGCAACAAGTATTGTTTTGTTTTGCCCTTTGCAATTATTGTTCCAGCAAAGTGTGATCAGCCTGACTGCCCTCTCAGCCATGTCATTAACGACCTTGCAATTTGTGAACAAACATGGCAGCTTCATTATGCGCTGCATCAGTCACCCATTGGTTCGGCGGCAAGTGCATCTAACTGCTGTCTAAATGCAAAAGCCTGAAAAGCAGCCAGGATTTAGTGCCAATCAAAGTTGTGTTAGTGAAGAGGTTGACAATTGTGGAAAAATTGGGATGACTTTTCGAAGACATTGGGACTTATAGTCTTCTTCATGACTCAGGAATCGACGAATAACTCGCTTCTTGTTGGAATCTGACAAAGCGTTGAGAAAAGCACAAACAGTGCGATCTCTTCAGTGAGGTACCACAAATGCCTGTTAAGCGCTGTCATAGCAGCCTGTGCCACTTCTGGATCATATCTTTTATGCCACATAAGATCATTCAAGAACTGAAAATCATTTACTGATGTATCTGCAGCTGAATGTGCTGACAACTAAGCTATCACTTAAAAAAAGTGCATCAAAAAGGCAAACGCGACGCAACTTGTCCATTTTATCTTGGTTGTAATTCAGCTGTTCGCCGAATGCATGCATATTAACACTGTATAGGATGGTTGCCATCCACCGGGTATGATGAAATGCTCCAGACTTTAGCCAGTGCACACCACGAGGTGGTTCTTTTCCCGGAAATATCATCATCAGCTCGGCACTTTCCCGATAGTCAATACAAGGCATAGCATCTTCTGAGGCATCGCCAGAATCATCCGGCAAAGACAGCTCCTCACGAAAAAAGGCAATAACTACCGGTACTTCTTGCTGACGTTTCTGTCTACGATAGCGAATGTCAAGCGTTTTGAATGTAAATCATTGAGCAAGTACGCCCCAAGATTGTTGAAAATCCTTATATTCAAGTGTATATGGTTTGGATGTTTCACCGAATAATTCCTGCCAAACTTCTCACAACATTCTTTCCATTACATTGTGTCGACAAGCAAATTAGAATAATTTTCTACCTAGTAATGTCTTCAGCTTTACACAGGCTCCACAATAATTATTGTGCTTTCACCCCTCCAGCCGTGTATCACATCCTGGGCGACAGTTGCCTGGGTTGCTCCAGTGCCATCAGATATGGCTGGAACATCAAACAGTTTACCTTCCCTTCTCTGGGAGCTGGCAGTCCTGCTATGAGACAGCTAGTCTCTCACTGTCTCCTGGCACAATTTCCCATCCCATTGTTCACTTCGGTACAGTAAACGATGTTTTTACAAGAAGAGCCGCTTCTGTTCAAATTGCCTTACCTGCTCTTCTGGTACTTGACTTTGATAGTGTTTTTCTTCTGTTCTTTCTTGACGTGCCATGTATTGCTACGTTGGTGACCATGGATTTCAGTTTTCCACTCTTCTCTGTTTCTGGTTTTCTTTATCAGTTCGAAGTTGTCTTTAGCTCTTGTTGCTTCTCTTAGGCTGTCTGTATACTTTATTCTTTGTCTCCCTCTTGCTATTTCCACTCTACTTTTCCTGGTATGACTAGATTTTGACAGTGTCACAGTTTTAACATCAGCTCCATCCTCGGAGATAAATGCAGCCATCAATGTCGTTCTCTGACCAACTGACAAATTTTAACTTATTGGCCATCATCGATATTTCTGCACTCCTGAATAGATTTTTGAAAGCCCTAAGTGTTAATATGTCACGCTTGTCACATTCTTCTCTTTTGCATGACATGCAATCTCGTCTTCTTGTGATAAATTAAGGTAGGACATGAAATTTTCTAATATTTAAGTTTTTGCGTTTGTTTAAATACATTGTCACATCTTTGGCAAGCTGGTGGCAAGGCTTACACAACTTAAATTCACACAAAAACTTACATGCTTTATTTACATGCATCAATGAATGGGAAAAAGGGCAGGGAGCTGATTTTTGAGAGAAAAAAATTTTGACCATTGACCTATGGAGCACCCTATTGAACAGTTTCATGCTGTGTCCTCTGGTTCGATCATTCTGCTTCATTGTAAGGAATCTTTCTCTTGGCATTTCCACTTTGTTTGTTAGTATTTTGTATGTCTCGATCAAATCCCCTCTCTCTCTCTTCTTTTTCCAGGGTTGTCAATCCACAGTGATTTAGCCATTCCTCATATGTTAGTTTATGATATCTCTTGATCGTCTTTGTTGCTCTGTGTTGTATTCTTTCTAAGGTCTCTATGTGTCTTTCTTCAGGAATGGACACCATGCTTGAACACAATACTCTAAATGTGGGCGTACCAATGTCTTGTAAAGTCTTATTATTACATCCTTCTCTCTGCTCACAATCGTTCTTTTGATCATACCTAGAATTTTGTTGATAATACAGGCGCTCTTTTAATTCACTGACATCTGCTTCAATTCCTCTAAGCGATTGACAAAATTATATTTAAGCAGATAAAGAAAGCGTTGTAGAAAAGGCTCTCTATACGTGAACTTCTATTTGCATCGTAGGTCCGAAAACACGATATTTCTAAAGCTCGAAATGTTCGAATGTTGGAAATAGGCCTTCAGTGTTAATTTGATACCTAATTAAGTCCAACTTCACTCCCAACAAATCTGTTGCTCCTATGAAAGAAGATATGACCATCTCGCAGTTTCTGGTCTCTTTCCTTAGCTACAGTCTGCGTATCGTGCTTTCCATTCTACTGAAACGGCTGTTCTTAAAATCGCTTCCGACATACTTCGTGAACTTGATCAGAGTAAGTTTTCCCTCCTCGTCTTTCTTGACCTTACGGCCGCATTTGATACTGTAGACCATTCCATCCTACTGCGTCGTCTTAATTAACATCTCTTAGGGCATTAATCACGTGGCACTCAGATGGGTTTTCTCTTATCTTGATCACCGCACGCAATTTGTCCGCTGTCCTCGCTCCAGGACCCTTCAATCTCGGGTGACCTGTGGCGTTCCGCAGGGCTCGGTCCTAGGTCCCATTTCATTTACCTTGTATTTGGCCGATCTTATACGTATCATCCGCAAACATGGGCTTTATGGACATCTTAACGCGGATGACAGATCTATGGTGGCTGCTGGCCGTCTGAAACTCATCTGCTTCTCGAGCGTCTCACCCGGTGCTTGGATGAGCTGTCAGTCTGGCTTAAGTCCAATAGGCTTCAGCTTAATGTTTCAAAGTCTGAGGTGCTCTGGTTCGCCACCGAGAGGCAACAACACCTGTTGCCGCGTGTCTGTGTCAAGATCCACGATCTCGAACTTCACCCGGCTGCCTCAGTGCGGAACTTGGGCATTTACCTTGATAGTGCGGCGACCCTGAAGCTTCATGTATCCAAGACTGTCGCCAGTTGTTTCTCTTCGCTTCGTTTGATTAGGAGTCTTCGTCGGTCTGTCCCTCAAGCTGTCCTCAAGACGTTGGTTGTTGCTCTGGTACTGACTAGGTTGGACTATGGCAACGCTGTTCTTGCGGGGTCACCTGCCTATTCTTTCGACCGTTTGCAGTCAGTTTTGAATAGTGCCGCTCGTCTCATCTTTCTTTCTGCCCGATATGATCATGTCACCCCGCTTCTTATGGATCTATTCTATTCTATTCTATTCTTCATGACAATTTGTATAGCGCAGTAACATAGCTAGGGTCAAAGTCAAGAGCGTTTGACCTACATTGGCTGTCGGCGCCTGAGCGCATTACGTTCAAGCTATCAACTCTTGTATATTGCTGCCTTCACGGATTGGGTCCGAACTATCTTGAATCTGAGTTTCGCAGCGTTTCTGACCTCGCGGGCCGCCAGCGACTTAGATCGTCGACGACTTCGTTGCTTCTCGTTCCGAGAACGTGTCTTGTCACCGTCGGAGATCGTGCCTTCCCGGTGGCTGCCGGTGCGTACTTGTAACTAGCTCCCTGCCGACATACGGGAGTCACCGTCGCTGGATATTTTCAGGAATCGACTGAAGTCCTGGCTTTTTAAGACTAGCTACTTGGTTAATTATGTTTAACCCTCATCCGGACATGCAATTTTTCGACGTTTTTGGGTCAATGGGGTGTGAATGCACCCCAACGCGTTTGCCGAGATCAATGAATCATTATTAGTCACAAATCTAATTTTTTACTTTCTGGAACTTAAATAGTCATGTCTTTGGAATTTTTCCTCAGAATGTTGTGATACAGAATGAACAATATGTGTCATTAATTAATTATTAATTAATTATTCGAGAATGTGAGGCAATATAGGGGTATTAGGCCTACCACTAAAACGAACTAAATTTAACACAAAAATACAAATACAACCTCAATATATTTGTGAACTGTCATAAACACAACAGAATTCAGTGGCGCAGCCAGGATTTTCGGAAGGGGGGGTTGGTTTTGATCGTAACCAACTTCTAAAAATCTTGACAAGCAAAGAAAAGGTTATCCACATCTTTCCTTCTCGTACTTTTCCTTTTCAGATGCTGATAAGCAAAAAAGTCGCCACCTTACACCATTAAATTCTATAGCACTTAGACATTTTGGGTCGGCAGCCAGCCAAGGAGGGTTGGCTCCTAAAACCGCGTCCAAAAATAAAAAATGTATGGAAACACATACAAAATTTCTCGTCGGCACCCAAACCCCCTTGGCTACGCCACTGGCAGAATTTCAATAGTTCTATCAAGTTGTATGCGTCTGATTATTTTACTGACAGTCTTCATATACTGTAGTACAAAAACAGCTGAATGTTCTGAGCAAACAAAGCCACAACAACTGCCACAGCGCTTTCGAACTTTTCTGTCCATCACCCTTTGGCCGAGATGGCATATGCCCTGAGTTGCACAAGCTGAGTAACCCGTGGGTGCCTGTGCAGGAACTGTGTATCCAAGGAACATACAGTAGGAGACCAAAGTCAGTCGATCAGAAAATCCAAAAATCAACGACCATTCTGCAAGGCTGTCGTGCATATTGGTGTTTCGTGGTTGTTTTTTCGGGCAGTTCCGACATATGCCAATCCACTGTAGCTATTGTGCTAGTGGAATACTTGTCTACAAGTTATCGCCAGCAATATTTCTGCCACTATTGTGCCGTGGTGCTACCAATGACTTGACAACATCTGCACCGAGATTCTGAGCCCGCAAACTGCCTGGCTGTACGAGGTATTGACCAGGGACGTCATTTGGGGGGGCAGGGGGGCATTTGCCCCCCTGATTTTGAGGAAAAAAATTTTTTTCTTGTGTTATTTAGTATTTAGTTTTTTACATGCCCTAAAGGAGCGCCTGATATGATGTGGAGTAGTCTAGTCTGAAAAGTAACTAACCGTTATAAACGGCTGACGAGCAAAAAAAAAAAAAAGGTCGTCAACTTTTTCGCAAACTTGTAACTTGTCAGGTCAAAAGTGTTTTGCCCCCCCCCCCTGAAAAACAGTGAAATGACGTCTCTGGTATTGACATCACATGCACACCAGATTTTATAACATTTAGCAGGTTTGCTGTACATGTATTGTCGAAAAGAACATTTTCCTCCAAATGGTACAAGTTGTTCATAACTGTTATGCCTATATCAGCACAAGGAATAAGAAACTTACGTAGTTGACTGGCAAATGATTCCAAAACATTGCGAATTGCGGCAAGTTTATCAGAGGTCCTTCTCTCCGATCTTGTGACCTTATTATCAGATCTCAGGAATCTCAATATACTTTTGAACCGTCTAAGTGCCGTTGTGGCAGCAAAGATTGGATGACTACTTTTTGGTGACCAACTCTTCCAAAGGCTCATGGTTGCCATGATATACAGTTATAGCCTACACTGGCGAGTAGCAGTAAACCAAGAGGCTTCACGCTGCTGCTATTGCCGGATTCTTCACTTTCATGATCCCTGATTTCTGATGCAAGTTCTATAGTTCAGGTATACACTCAGAATCACTACTGTTGACCTCATTGCCCCTGTTGACATCACTACCACCATCTGCTTCAAAGACGCTGTTGTTCTCATTGAAATACTGTAGTTTACCACTTCTTGCAACGAAAATCTACTTAGTTTGACAGTCATTCGTGTTTGTTTTTCTACTAAATATGCCAAATAATTCTGGAGTGATAAAATATTAGCTTTAGAAGATAAGATATGCTCAACTGATGTCAGGTTAAAAAGCTATGAATCGGAGCATAAAATTCTGGGGTGTTTTCACACCCCAACAGGAAAAAAATTCCTAGTTCATAATCAGTGGGGCTATATATGCGAAATTTTGGGGTTTTCTGGCAAACAGGATGGGTAACAAATTCCTAAAATTAAAAAATTCTAGCTCTGCACACCTTCGAGAAAACGGAGATTAATTACAGCTGGGGTGTGAAAACACCCCAAAGTCCGGATGAGGGTTAAAGTGTTCGCGCAGTCTTTCTGACGAGTTACCACTCTAATCTTGACGTTCTTTTACTTACTTACTTACTAATTGTACCATAGGGCCTACCTAACTATGCTATGCTACCATCAATAAACAATCGGAAACGATCATTCGAAAGATTGCACAAATGAGTAAATACAACTATCTAAAACCATTCCATTTTTAAAGGCGAAATAGGCGTATTAGAAATTAGACTCGAAGCATCAAACAGATAAATCACATTTGCATTTATTTTATTTTAATTCTAACGACAAAATTTACCAAAGACTTTTCACTTGCACAATTTAAAGCAGAAAGTGAATTAATTTTCAATAAATTTAGATCTTTTGGAAATTTGGAGCTCAGCGTGTTGCATGTTGCCTTTTCTTCGTCAACACGACTTCTGAAAAAGACACGCATCAAAACAATTATTCTAAAGTTTTGGAGAAAACGATACATTTAAAGTCCATCTGATGTCTCGACGGCGAAAACATATTGACAATAATGCGCAGATAATTTCTGTAATATGTTTCAAAACAGCAGCAACGAAGAATCATGCTAACAAATTAGCATGAAAATTTTGAATGGAGAAGCACAAATGCAGATTTAACAGAATTGCCGAAACAACGGACCTCAATATGGCGATGATCGGTTTCGCCGAATTAAATCAACTGTAAATTCTTCTTCTTCTTCAGGTGTCATGTATTTCTACGTTGACGACTATGGACTTCCATTTTCTCTGTTGTGTGTTGCTTGTGTGAGTTCTAATTCTGTAGTCACCCCCTTTACATCAGTCAGTAAACTGCTGATATACGTCATTCTTTGTCTTCCTCTTGATCTTTTGCCTTCGACTTTTCCAGTAGTTACCAGGTTTTCAATGCCTTTCTTCCTCATTATATGTCAAAAAATTGAAGTTATCTTTTACGTATTTTAGATAGCAATTTTTTGTGTACCTGCCATTTCGAGTACTAATTCATTTGTTTTCTTTTCTGTCCAAGATATTTTCAACATTTTTCCTAAGAACCACATCTCCGCAGCTTCAAGCTTTTTCTTCATGACTTTAGAGATAGTCCACGTTTCTGCACCATATAACATGACTGGCCAAACATAGCATTCCAGAACCCTAATCCTTGTTTTCATTGTTAAATGTCGGTTTGTTAGTATGTGTTTTAAATTCCCAAAGGCTGCTTTGGCCATTCCTATTTTTGCTTTTATGTCTGATTCACTTTTCGCATCACTGGTGAACCAGTTTCCTAGATATTTGAATGGCATGACTTGTTTAATTTTCTCTCCATTTATGTTGATATCGCACTTCTGAATGTCTTTCTTCTTGGATATCACTAGGCAGAATGTTTTATTATAAATTACCGACGTTATTACTTTGAGCCGAATATGTTCGGTGACGTTCACACTATGTTGTGATCTGAAGATGAACAATATTAATGGGTCGAAATCAAAGTGTGCCGTCGTTCGGATGTGCATGATCATGTCATCAGAAGAAACAGATAAAATAGAGGGGCAAGATTCAGATTAAAATATTGTCTATGATCAGTGGTGGCATAACTACAAATTCTGACATGTGCTACTCGATCCCGAACGACAACGTTATCTTGCATGATACTCGTAAAGATCATTGCTGATATAACAACTATAAACTATATTCGAGCTTAATAGAACATTTTCAACTCTGCATCTTTGTATATTAATGCGCTGCATTACATGAAATTGTTTTATCGATAGTGTGTGTGTTCATATATGAGCACTAGAATGATCATTCAGAGGAATTATGAATAATATAATCTTTTCGTAATCTAAAACATCAGCCTTCGAGGTTAACTTGAAAAATTCATTCTGAGAGACATCCGGAGAATAGATCAACTCACCTTTCAGCCGATATTCCGGTTATGTAGCCTTTATGAGCCTATTTTCAGCTTCATGGCCTATCGGGAACAACGGTATCACATTGTAGCCGCCCCAGCTATGACAGCCCCAGTTATGACCGCTCAATTTGACGTCCGCTCCAGCTATGACGCCCCCCGTTATAACCGCCCCAGCTTTAGCTGCCGTCAGTATCGTTTAGGGTTAGTGTTTTGTATCTGGTTTATGGTGTGGGTGAGGATGATATGACCAGACATGGACATGGGTTGGGTCCACCCATGAGTTGGGTTGGGTCGGGTTGGATCCGAAATTTCCAGTTTTTGGTGGGTTGGGTTGGGTTGCCAGGTTGTTGTGATATATTGTACAAATGTTTACATATTAATGATTGTTTAAATTCCTACAAATTACCCTTAATCTGTTTCGATGCCTTTAAACAGGAGCAACTGGAAAATACAAGTTAAAGGCATCCAGAAATATGAAATCTGTTATATGGAATGATTGTCTGGATATGATGCCCTACGGTTGCAATACACTGCTTTTCGTCAAAACCCATAGAGTAACTGGGGCAGTCATAACCGGGGCGGTCATAACTGGGGCGGTCATAGCTGGGCCGGCTACCACCTGTAACCGGAACAACATATGTAGTAATGAAGACAAAGGAGCCATTTAAATTCTAAGAAACCGCTTTTAATGTATTCTCCTCGTCAGACTCAATAGAATAGCTTCACATGCTCTAAAGGTCAGTATCAACTCATCATCGTCAGGTTTGAGCAGCGAAAAAGTAGTAGAGCGAGCAAGTAGTAAGTGAAGCACATAAGACTCCTATTGAAAACATTGTTCTGTGAAGTACTGGGTTTGAGTAAAAGTACAAGTAGACCTATGTGTTATGACATTGTTTTACTTGAGTAAAAGTAAAAAGTACCTCTAAAATAGTTACTCGGGTAAAAGTAAAAAGGAAACTCCCCAAAAGTTAATTTTTATGTAAAAATTAAAAATACCGTGATGGACAGAATCGTCAGCAACTCCACATTAAATTATATAAACGCTAAACCAAATTTTATTACTGCTTTTAAGCCACAAGCAGTAGCGTCAACAGCCAACACGTATAGATGCATACACCAATAACTGCATTAATTCAAATTCTGGTTGCATCTAAAGAAATTGGGAAGTACTAAGCACCGTGTTTGAAGAGCATCTGAAGTAAGCCTAAATGCAGCGAAAGTTAGCAATGAGAAATTTTGCTTGAAACGAGAATTAAAAGACATAATGTGACGAAGTAGAAGTACTAATATTTGCATAAAACTTACTTCGTCACAAGTTGAAGGTACTGCGTAACTTATGTAACTCGTTACATTACGAAGTGCTCAGAATTGTACTTGAGCATTGTAACGCGTTACTCCTACTTCGATACCGCCTAACGCTGTTGAAGCAAATTCTATGATATTGCCTATTTGCTATATCTAGCCTAATGCCTCTCGAATAAAGACAGAATCAAATTTTCAAACATTGTTATGAGAGAGTCAAACGAATGAGAGCAGAATGTTATATAATTATAAACAGAATGTATCTCGTCAATTGCAAACCATACCTGCAACATTTATGAGTGCAGACTTCACTCGGTGGGCAGTCCTGATCACTGTTACAGTGTCCTAAACCAAGATATTGTAAATATCTTAGTCGTTGTATGGAGAATAGAGAACTAGTTGCATGGAAATTCGATAAATGAAGCATTGGGAGATGGGAGATGTTGGCCCGAACAAGAAGATTGATAAATTTTCGCTCCTTAGTTTCAAATTCAGCATCTTCGGGATAGAATATCGGGATTCGCAAGACCATAGCGAAAACATGTTTGCTATATTTCACAGCATCCACGAACAACTCATAAGAAACGATTGGTAACTTAGCATGCTAGTCACATAGACACTGGTCTGGTCTTCAACTAATGAAATTCAACTACTACACAGAAAAACCAATTGAAATAACCTTCATCTCAAGTAAAAGTAAAAGAACAATTCCGTTGAAGTCGGCGCAAAAGAAACGAATTACATGTACAACAGTAACGCTATTAAGAGAGGGACACCGGTAGCGCAGTCGAGTTCGGACAATGAAGCTGTCGCCCTCAAAATCCAAACCCTGTACCGACCGTCAGAACTGCTCTAAAAAGACCGCACAGGAGATGCTACAGAATAGATCGGCAGTCAAAATTCAATCGGTGTTCCGTGGAAACCGAGACCGGAAGTTCTGTAAAGATGCCCGACATTAGTATTGTTGTTGTTGTTTTTTGCTGTGTGAGAAGGAGCAAGCCAAACATGTTGTGCAAGCAGAAGTTGCTCATATTTCACAAATAGAAAGACAAAAGTCTTATATGGGATTCAAGGAAGGAGCGACGACTACCGAACAGAGACGCTCAGCTACACTGTGGGCTAAAATCATCACGCGTGCAACATCAACAACCGGAGAAACAGCAACAATCGGAGCAACAACTGGAGCTATAGCAGCAGCAACAACAATAACAACAACAACAACAGTCTCTGCACAGCGTTGCAACATAAAGAAGGAGACAGAGAGAGAAAGAAGAGGAGAGTGAGAAACTGTCGCTTCAACTATGATAATTATATTGTATCATACATTGCATTCGATGAATATATTCACTCTCATTAATGTATCGGTATTTTGAAAATTGCAGCTTCGGGGACCATGAGTATTGACTATCATTATCATGACCCCTTCCCCTTGTCAACAACTGTCAACTTTCACTTACCTTCCCTCCAATAATTACGTCAAAAACCTTTGACTTCCCCGATCAATGACAGGTCCCAATGACACGGTTATTAATTTTTTGGGTGATGACCACTTTTTTTCGTTTTTGCTCATCGAATGTCAAAATGTTGTGGTGATGATCTTTTTTGCCATGCTTTTTTCCATTGTAATAAGTAGTATTCCATGAAATTTCCTATTTTTTGATTATTTGTAAAAAGTGCAATTGTTGACGTCAACTTCTCTTGACCCCCCTCCCCTGTCAACAACTGTCAAACTTTTTCAAACTCTCTCCCTTTAAATTGTTGACGCAATTAATGGACAGCCTTTTATCATTAACTGAATGTTTAAGCTTAATCTAAGTCTAAAGCTTTCAGTTATTTTTACCATAGAAAGTTTGATTTTGAAACTTACGTTTACACATTTCAATCAACTGAAATAGAAGAATCATGGCAAAAAGAACTTTCAGCCATTGACGAACGATGATTCTTGATTCCATTGCAGTTTGTGTTCACCGAGACCAGACGATGGGCTGTCGATTCCCAGCGCAATACACATGTAATGCAATTGCTAGCTGCTTTTATACCATAAAATGCTATCTGCGAATCTGAATATCGAATCAACAGAACGTTAACCTCTCCTTGTGTTTACGTAAACCGAAATTATACAGTACTCTGCAGGTGTAGATGAAAACTCATTAATTACAACGCTTAATGTGATGTTTATCTTGACTAAACAAAGTGAAGACGGAGAAATGAATTCCTCAGCAAAATCTTTTCGCTCTTGAAAAATGTATTAACACTCACTTAAATGCACAATAGAGGGTCAAACGTATATTTCTTAATTATTGTTATTCGAAAAAATTATTGTGGCTGAAGTAGAATATTGAACTGCAACTATTTGACTTTCAGATCAAAGAAGAGGCCGATCGTGCAGGAATTTCGCGTGTGGTCAAAACAAACCATGAATACTAATAGATTGCTATGCAAATGCACTTCCAGTGATCATAAATTTCAACCAAAACATTAATAATCTAGCTGATAATCCGTCAAAAATGACGGGGAGAGTGGATATTTCCTTTCCCGATTTATTGCAAAAGCTCATATTATTACATGCTAAATTTGTATAAATCTGAAAACGATTAATTGTTATTGTAAAGTCGAAATTTAGAGTCTTGCGACAGGTCGCAAAGTGAAAGGTACTGTAAAATAGGTATTCAAACTTGAAATATATCGTTAACATTCTAACGTCAATTGCTTCACGTTATTTACTGTTTATCAATGGTAGCAGTGTTCATTTAACAGCGAGTCCAGTGGTTTAATTTTAATGAATCAAAATATTGATCATTATATTACACTGGTCAACAAATTTTATGCAAGTTTTTGTTTCCTCTACAAATTTTGGTGAAACTAATAGATTTTGACTTGCTGAACACAAATATGTAATTAGAATTTCTGTATCACGTAAGGTTTTTAAGAAATCGACAATTTAGCATTTAGTATTGTAACGTCTTCTGCAACATAATCCTACAGAAGGATCTAGGCAATAATGACAAGGCATGAGAAAATTAGAAATGTTTTGCTGTAGATTTTCATTTGTAGTCACTGTCCTGTGCTTCACGTATCAGTGGCCAACAGTAGTCTCCGAGCATAGACGGACTCCACTTTCCCTGGTAGCGTTTCTCGATGCTGGCAATGTCTTTGTGAAATCTTTCACCATGTTCATCACTGACGGCGCTGAGATTGTCCGGGAAGAAGTCCAAGTGAGAATGAAGGAAGTGTATCTTCAGTGACATGTTGCATTTCATTGACTTGTAAGCTTGTAGCAGATTTCCAACTTGTTCAACATAGTTTGGCGCCTTGTAGTTGCCCAGAAAGTTAGCAACAACATCCCTGAAGGCTGTCCAGGCAACATGCTCGGCACCCTGCAGAAGGCCCTGAAAGTGACTGTCCTTGAGCATCTCTCGAATCTGTGGGCCAACAAAAACGCCTTCTTTTATTTTAGCATCACTGGTGTGTGGAAACATCTGTCGTAAGTATGTAAAGGCTTCACTTTCTTTGTTCATTGCTTTGACAAAGTTTTTCATTCACCCAAGTTTGATGTGCAAAGGTGGGAGATAAATGTTCTTCGGATCAACGAGAGGATCATGTTTAACGTTCTTCTGTCCTGGAACCAAGTCCCTGCGAGGTGGCCAGACCTTTCTCACATAATGTGAATCTCTAGCTCGGCTGTCCCACTCGCAAAGAAAGCAGCAGTACTTGGTTTAGCCTAGCTGCAGACCGAGTAGAATTGCAACAACTTTCAGATCTCCACATATATTCCAGTTGTATCTCGAGTATTCTATGTGTTTCAATAGCAGTGCATGTTCTCGTATGTTTCCTTCATGTAAGCAGCATGTCCAATGGGTACTGAAGGGTATGAATTGCCATTGTGCAGCAAAACAGCCTTTAAACTTAACAACGAAGAGTCAACAAAAAGTCGCCATTCGGATGGATTGTGCTTACAGCCGAAAGCAGAAAGCAATCCATCAATGTCAATGCAAAAAGTAAGACTGTCGATTTTTTTGAAGAATCGAGTCAAGTCTTCATGCCGTTTACAAAATACTGAAATTTTTATACCTGGAGAGAGCAGATTCCATCCTTGCAACCTAGATCCAAGCAATTCTGCTTGATTTTTTGACAAATCTAAGTCTCTGACCAGATCATTGAGCTCTGCCTGAGAAATCAAATGAGGATTGCTGGATGTCGATGGCTCCAACTCTGGGTCTTCCGTAGCTGAATCATCAACTATCTGCAGCATTTCATATGTCTCTGCATGCTCGTCCTCGTCCTCCAGTTTCCAAAACTCGGGGGGTTTGGAACAGGAAGACTCTCGTCGTGTGGAACTGGTCTCATTGCCGAGGCAAGGCTAGGATACTCAATAGACTTCCTATTCTTTGAAGAAAATCCTGTAACATTCGTCATGCAGAAATAGCAATCCGTTACATGATCTGCTCTCTCCATATCATTGGTATGGCGAATGGCATGGATGGACGCTTACCTGCAAGCCAAGCTCGCAGACTGGTAGCACAAGATGAACAACATATATGAGGTGCACATACTTTGTCCTGGTCGCCAATTTTGCATCCAAAGTATAACTCATATCCTTTCTTTATGATTGCTGTCATACTCCGCTTCTGTGATTTCAACATAAACTCTCCACAGATGTAGCAGAACCTGTCACTGCTATTGCGACATCGGCGCGACATTTCAGAAACTTTAATTAAATTAGTTAATATATTCAATTCACAGCCTTTAACTAAACAGTTATATCTCATCAAATAGAAAGACTGCAGCTGCTTCCTAGTGCTGCTTGGTATTTATATAGGACTGCGTAACCATAGCAACAATACATGCTAGGCATGTAGTCTTGAAGACAGGTTTGGGCGCGTCTGGGCATGTCTGGACATGCCTAATTATACTAATTTTCAAAATCCATGTAGTTAAGTGAGCCAGCAGTGCATATTACATCTGTTATGGCGGTCACATAAGATTCTTGCCTAACCTGAATACCCATAACTCAGATAACTCTCGAAAACCACGATTTTAAAATTCTTATAATTTTAAAATTTAAAATCAGCTTTTTCTCAAAAAACTTACGTGATAGGAAAATTTCAAAATTATTCCTGTAATCAGCATGACAAAATCTACCTGGAACACCAGAAATTGCACAGGAAACAAAAACCTTGTTGACCAATAATTATTGGTCAACAAAATTTGCGTTAACATTTTGAGCTGCCTTAATGTCCTTAATCGCGATCAATTCTTTAACGTGTTAACGCGTTCATTAATGCGTTAATTCGACAGCCCTAGGTAAGAAGACTTTTATAGTTTTTTTCGTTTTAATATAGTTTAATATAGTTTAAGTGAATGCAATAAGTTGAGGAATGAGCTCCCGAATACTATGACACCTGCATTTCGTTTTGCTGCGTGCAAGTTTTGCTGGTTAGGACAAATACAATTCGCCGCTACTTTTGATCACACAAGGCAACACGATTTAGTTTATCTCGTTTTTATGATGTTTCTTAATCGATTCGGCGGTGCTGAATCCAAAACTTATATTAGCTTTGGTCTATTTTTGACGGCCGTAGAGTTATGACTCATTTTGCGCATTTTTAATTGAGTCGAGTTGAATGCTTTCTGTGATACATATATTTTGCCTTTGGGTCGAAGAAAATAAGTCTAAAATATAGTCGATATCTTTATAAATAACTAAAGAAATTATGAAATAAAATGTGTTTTATTTTATTATCATAAATAATACCATTTTTATTAATCAGCAGGTTTAAATGACGCGTACTCAACATGAGACTATTGCGCAATTTGCAGCTATTGGTCAAGGTTTTGCAATCGTTACGTGCAAACGTTTTTCTGGATGACGGTTATTTTTGTTTAAATAAGTGCTTTCAAAGGCCCCCAAGACTAGAGGCCTTTGAAATGTGGATATGGAAAAAATTTGGAGAAATTAATAACGTATCCAAATATCCCATCATCCATAGCTCCCGTTCCACATAGTGAATCACTTCCAATTCCTGCGCCTCCAATGTCAGGAGAAGAATTGTCACAAGAATAAAGCTCTGAAAGTGATTGTGAAGAATATCCTCAAAGACCCACATTTTCCAAATCAAGAAGAACTGGATGATTTGCTCAGAGATCTGGGACTCACTAAATCAAATGCGGAACTCTTAGCTTCGCGTCTGAAAGAATGGAATTTATTAGATCCAACCAAGATTTTGTCTTTGTGGACATGCCTGCAATATTTACCAGACAGAAGTAGCAGTCGTCAACATGGTTTCGAGGCTCTCTCCACGCCATTGGAACTCCAAAGCTAAGACTTTTTCTCTCACCTTTAGTCCACTGTCTGAGGTTTTCAACACATGTCCTGCACACTTTATGTGGTGCCCAAGGTTTTTCCTGCTCACCCAATTTAACTCCGAAATATGCATGATAAGCTTTATGCACAAATTCAGACACCTCTCTTCTTCGTTTAGGTGTTGTAAAACAACCACAAATATAGCAAAACTTGTCAGGATCATTCCTGCACCGTCCACGATGTGTTCGAGAGCTGGATGACATATTCCACGGAAAACTATTTAAAAGAGTTAAATTTGACTGAATACTGAATACGACTGAATACACCCGTCCGTTTCACGATGCTTATATAGGCCTTTAGCCATAAAATGCTGACGTCTGCAGTTTAAAACTGTTTATTATGCTGTTGTACTATTAAACAGTTATATCCACTGCATAGAGTGCATATTCAGCATATCTTTTTGCACATCCTTATCTGTTTGCATATTCAATAAAGCTAAAGAATTACAATACATAATGCTACATTATTACTGTGAACAGTAAATCAGTAAAGAGAGTTTTGCAGGAAAACTGGACGTGACTGGAGAAATGGGCGTGATTTTGGATTCAGCACACCAAAATGCATAGAGATCACATGCTATCTTCAAGTCAGCAAAAATGACGTAGACCAGTGTTATAATCATAAACACTAACAATGTATCAGAAAACATCCAAAAAAATTCTGACAAGTAAAAAAGGTCGCCATCCTTTGCACTTAGTTAAATTGCACGGTCTCGTTGTTCGCGCGCCCACGTAACCCAACTGGGCAAAATAGTTGATGACCTTGTTTCGTGATTGGAGGGGAGCCATTAGGGGCGACACTGGGTAAGATGTCTCAGGGCGGCAGATAGGCTCGCCACGCTCCTGATGATGCTTTTAATGTTTTTTGTGTCACTTGAAGTTTCATACCCAAGTGTCAATTGCTGGTTGAAATGACAATTACGCGAGCGGATTTTCAATGTGAAAAACCGAACAACTCAGTATATTTCAGGCTATATAGAAGCTAGACACAGTGACCGCTTAGACTTAGATGTCTTCTGTTAATCTTCACTCTCTTTGATTTTCTCATCTTTATTGTCTACTATTTTATCCACCAGTGATTTAGAAATAAATTGTTAGATTTAATTTCGGAAAGTGACTAACTGGTAAACTTTAAAACATGAAAAACACTTGACCACACTACAGTCACGTGACCACGCATAACTGTCATGATATGGCACAAGCACCAACCATGACAGTTAATCGTAGACAAAAGCTCGCGACGTCATCACTTTCGAGCTCAGATTCTCTTGGAGAAATATGATGCGATTAATTTTTTAATCGCGATTAACAGCTTAACGCGTTTATCCAGAGCCAGCTATATTTATGTACTTTAGACTGGCTCTGGTTGATCGCGCGCTAATCGCATTCAAAGTGCAACACTGTTCAACATTTCTGCTACTGGGGAGGAGGTGTGAAGCCTTAGAATCTGTGGGGATCCCACGACGCTCTCAGAGCCCCCTAAGTCGGACTAAATGGGTTGTGCGTGTCTGACCAGAGCCAGTCTAAATATAGCTGGCTCTGGTGTGACTTGATGTCCATTAACGAAACCACAAGATGGATCAGCGGCCTGGGACCACTGAACAGGTCAATTCTAGTGAGTAGATTCTTGCATAAGCATTAAGAAAAATTCTATCTAATTATGGGTATTGTGATTGCCGAAAAGCTGTCATATACACAGTGGCGTAGCGTGACTTTTGGGGGCCCGGGGGGCATTTTTGCCACGGGGGCCCTAAAGTTCCAAAGTTTCGTGCTGCTGAGCAAAAAAAAAAAAAAAAAAAGGTCGTCAGCACGTTCATTTCTAGGATTATTAGGGTTAACCTAACCTAAACCCTAGCTTAGACCCCTCTTTGGGGCCCCCAGCCGGGGCCCGGGGGCAGTCAACAAAGTGCCCCCGCCCCCACGTTACGCCACTGCATATACAGTCTGAAAATTTCTTCCAAACTTCAAAATTTGATTCTAGAATTCGTGGGCGTCTACGGAAATTTTTAAGGGGTGCAAAACAGGGCCTTCTGACGGAAGAAATTTTAGGGAAAATTTCATGGGCGCAGAAACGGTCATGCCAAGATCTATTTGACTAATTATAAATTATTTAGCGCTACAATAAGTTCACCGCGTTCCTAAATACATTCAAATTTTCACTTAGCACTATAAGTTATCCCTAAATTGTGACTTCTGGTATTCTGCCCAGACCCCACTAATGGCCTTGAAAACAATTTTCAGTTGGAGGATTGCCAATATATACTCTCATGTAGTCCGAAAAATATGTAAAACTGTTAAGAGAGATTTAAATCTGATATTGCCCTGATATTTTTAGTCTGGAGCCAGACCCGTTCAGGAAGCCTACCACGCCCCCTCTGGCCTCCTAGTGGGAACTGAAAATGTCGGTCTGTAAAAGCTTTGGTGCTTCCTTGTTCTCGATCTTTGGCTACGCCACAGACTATCAGATTATCAGGTACCCTTCCATTTGAACGCTGGAGTAAGTGCGTGCGTTTTAAGCCATATTAATGCGCTGGGTAATTAAAGCATGTGACGGTCGAGACTCACGATATCAAGTTAACGACCGATGTGACATCGAATATGGTGACCCAACTACCCAACTACAAAGTGACGCATTGTCAACTCTATTCTAAGAACACGGCGTATTTTTGCTATTTCCTTCTGACTACTACGAAGAGCTAAATTTTGGATCCTGGCTATGATAATTGTATCCCTAAATAATTAGTCTATGCTTAAGGACGCGGAGGCCATGCACATTTAGGCGTGCTTTAATTAATACAGCCGGAGTACAGTTGTTCTGAATAAATTAGTCGGCATCATGTGTACTGCTTTCCGTAGTAGGAACAAGTATAGCATAAAGTGCTTTGATTATGATTATCTTCAGCGTACAGTATGGACTTGATTAAGTCTAGATTAGTTTGTGATTAATTGTGATTAGTTTTGGGTGGATCGCGAAAAGGCAAATATTGTTTTCCAGTCGATTTCGTGGGAAAACCGGAAATTAGTTGGACCTTCCAAATGTCGTACGGCTCGAGGAACCGGAAATTAGTTAGATTAAAACTTTGGGCATATTGGGTGGTCTTCTCCATCGAAGGTGTTGGAGGGGACGTAGGTTGGTTTAATCACATATATGTATAGATATGATTACTCACCAATGTTCTTGATTAGAAAGTTTCTGTATGGTATACACATTTGGCAATTATGTGTTGATTAATAATACTGATGAAAATCGTATTAACTTAAAACTGCCAGTTAACTAATCTATAGAATTGCTGGTTGATTAATCTAGAAAATCGCTCGGTTCTGTAACTGTATTGAATGATGTATGAGGCGCGCTCGTAGCAGTTATGATGGTAGCTCTAGCTATTCGCTATCAATTTATTTGTTCTGGAAATGTGACGTCATGGCTGGTTCTTCGTAATAAAAGGATGCCGGTCGAGTTGCATATTCACTTAGCCCGGAGAATGTAAGCTAAGCGAGTTGTGCTCTTGCCGACATTGTAACATCAAGAATGTCGTTATAGCTACATACGCTATAAGTGGTGTCGATCCGGGGTCTCGCGCACTTCGTCTCGAAGATGTGCGGGAACACAACATAACGAAAATCCAGCCAGTCAATGAAAGTCAGCGAAATTACGATCCAAACCTCTCGCACAAGATCAACCAGGTTCCTGCGGACATCGAGGGACGTCAGCATTCCAGACACCGCCAACAAAGCCAGACTCATCACGAACGAAACGAAGAAGCTACTCTCTACGGGTGTCGTTGGAAATGACCAAGTTTCCTGGACAGTCACCATTTTCGTGGTCCAGCCGCTAGCCGAGACGCCGAATCTGTTTTCACGTTTTGCCAACCGATGAAACATGACGTGAGTCCAGTCACCGTGGTCGTCATCACATGCTTCAATCAAACCTTTCTCCGCTCAGTCTTCCTTCAATCAGCTCCTTGTCAACCAAGCATCGTCTCCACCCGACCTTCGACATGTCATCCATCGCTTAATGCCTTTTTCCTTGATTACTCCTAAGCTACAGCGTCGTCAAATTCCGCCAGAGTTCATCAAGCAAGCCAGTTCTCAACGTTCCCCACACAGACAGTAACATTGTAATTTTATTTCTTATAAATAAAATATCTGAATGATTTTGATCCAAGAGAAACATATTTACTGCTAATGCGATTTCTAACCTGCTTTTCATCATGAATTTTTTTTACTGGTCGTCTTGTATTTTCGCTAGATGTTGGTTTAATTCTTTAGTAATTTGGTCATTGCAAAAATCGTTTTTATGAAAGTTAGAAGCTCGAGCATTTTACGCGTAACTATCGGAAGTCTATGTCTTATGAAGTTATGATTGTATGGGCACGCAAATGAATGAAGTTTTCGGTGTCAATGATCAATGAATCTCGAAGGTAAATGGAAAAATGGAAAATGACCTTGGAAGCCCCCGCTCATCTTCAGTTTATGCAGCGCGCTATGTTAATGGAAATGGAATGTTAATGGAAATGACTAAGTCAAAGTCAATGGGTTTTTAAGCCGCGGATTGCAATAAGGTCACTTTAAAAAGGACTGCAGCGGTTTGTGACGTCATATACCACAGAAGACCGGCTTGGGTCTGCTTATCAGACTGAATTCTATTAATCCAAGATTTACCGGTATGGTCGAGCGAGCGCCTGGTTGTCCGTAATTGCATGCGAACGTAAGAAAGGTCATTTGATTCTAGTTCCGCCAAAAGAGCTTACAGACAAGTACATAAGGTCTCTGGAACATGGAATCAGAAGTCAATGAAAGATTTAAAGAATCTGACTCATGTTTTTGCCTCTGCCCCGATTGTCCAGAGCTGGACAAGTGAATTTTGTTTCAGATCAAAAGTCTTTTGGGAAGACAGGATTGAATTTTTAAAATGCTCACTAAAAATTCAGTATGTTTTGATGGAGGAGAATATTTCAGATTTTCTTGGTTACAGTGGGTTTTACTGCATTTTTCTTTCGATTGGTTCTAATTTTGCAAATTTATCCGCAGCTGATTCTCAGCTTGCCATTCTGCATAGTCGAAGATGCAGCTTGGTGACTGGATGTCTCAGCATCTTACATTTGGTTTACATAGCTGTAAAATACCTTAAAAATACATTATTAATGAAAGCATTGGAATCAACAATCAATTTAATTAATAATATAGATAGCTGAGTCTTCTGGAATTCTCAAGTCTTTCTTCATCAAAGGTACAGCCATAGATATCGCGCAATTATTTAATAATTTTTTTGTCTTCATTCTTGGATATTTCTATAGAAAAACAAAAAGATAATATATATATATGAAAATAAAAATTTTAAAACTATGAATTCTTATATTACTGATTGCTTTATGATGATTGTTTTTTTAAATCATCGAGTAAATTTGAATTTCATGCTTTGCAATGCTTTAACGCATCATGTGGTTGATGTTTGTCGTTAGTATTCAAAAGGCCTTCATTAATGGCTAGAATGCTCCACATATTTGATTTGCACAAGTGCATTTTAGATCAGCGTATTACTGGTGTCTCGAGGCTTTGCAAGCTATGAATTCTGTTATCTCGTGTCCTAAATTAGCATAATTTTTTAAAATTATTTCCAGCTCACTCAAAATTGCCTTATTCGTAATTTTTGTGGGTACTTCGCTATAATATATTTCGGATAGATTTTTTAAATTCAAATTTAGGGTATGTTTTTTGTCTATCTTAGTCCGACGTAGCGTCGTCTTGGTTGCACGATATTGGCATCTTCTGGCCCCAGATGTCATTGCCGAGTACTATGACGAAGTGTCGTTTTTCTCTCTATTCACACTAGAAAATTTGTTTTAATAGGCTCGACTGCGCATTAGAGATCACTTTAAAGTTTATTTTAGACTTTTGATATGAGTTCAGCATTGTCAATACATTTTAAAAATAGTTTCATATTAAATTTCTGCTAGTCTAAAATATTTTCCGTTTTGGAATCTTTTGTCATAATTTCCATGGAATATGCACTAAATAAGAAAACTGCGTTTCTCCCTATGGTTTTACGATAACAGCACCTTTTAAATTTTTTTTGGTCGACTTTAATGGAGGTTTTCTCGTCTAAAAGTCTAATTTTGCGACTCAGATAGAGACAATTGGTTCACTCAGTTTGTGTGTTGCCGTTGTCAAAATTACTTACAAGCATAACGCCATAAGTGAATTTGTTTTACGGATTTTGTTTACACCGTTGTTCTCAATAGGATTGTGAAATAGTAATGAATGTCTGATTATTTAAAATTTCTTACCTTGCTTAGCTACTGCCTGACTTCTTTAAATTAGTCCATAACACTTGTGTTTCATTGGTGCTTCGAACACCTTATGGTCAAATGTTTCGCTGGTGTCTGAGTAGAGGATTTTATTTTAATTTTCTTTCGTGAGGCCACGAAAATTTTCAAAATGACGGCAAATATAGCATAAAGTGCTTTGATTATGATTATCTTCAGCGTACAGTATGGACTTGATTAAGTCTAGATTAGTTTGTGATTAATTGTGATTAGTTTTGGGTGGATCGCGAAAAGGCAAATATTGTTTTCCAGTCGATTTCGTGGGAAAACCGGAAATTAGTTGGACCTTCCAAATGTCGTACGGCTCGAGGAACCGGAAATTAGTTAGATTAAAACTTTGGGCATATTGGATGGTCTTCTCCATCGAAGGTGTTGGAGGGGACGTAGGTTGGTTTAATCACATATATGTATAGATATGATTACTCACCAATGTTCTTGATTAGAAAGTTTCTGTATGGTATACACATTTGGCAATTATGTGTTGATTAATAATACTGATGAAAATCGTATTAACTTAAAACTGCCAGTTAACTAATCTATAGAATTGCTGGTTGATTAATCTAGAAAATCGCTCGGTTCTGTAACTGTATTGAATGATGTATGAGGCGCGCTCGTAGCAGTTATGATGGTAGCTCTAGCTATTCGCTATCAATTTATTTGTTCTGGAAATGTGACGTCATGGCTGGTTCTTCGTAATAAAAGGATGCCGGTCGAGTTGCATATTCACTTAGCCCGGAGAATGTAAGCTAAGCGAGTTGTGCTCTTGCCGACATTGTAACATCAAGAATGTCGTTATAGCTACATACGCTATACAAGTACTCTTTTTCATCGTGGAAACATCCTGATTGACGATATACAGTGGATCCCGCTTAATCGCATACCGCTTAATTGCATAACCCGCATAATCGCATCTTATTATATAATTCTCGATGTCTGTCGCGTCCGTCCGCAACACGGCGGGTATTGCAAGACGCTGTTGTCATTGACAACCAAATATTGTTTAATCAAACCGGAGCGTTTAACGAAGCGTCTTAATTGCAGCTTAAACCCCCGTCCCCCTTCCCTCACCCCTCCCTCTCCCAATCGCCCAGGCCCCAACCCATTCCCGCCCCGGCCCCACACCCCCTTTTCCCTTCCCTATCCCCATCTCTTTCCCTCTCCCCATCCCCCTCTCAATCGCCCCCAAACTCCCGTTCCCCTTCCGTCTCCCCAACCCTTTTCCCTCTCTCCATCCCTCTCCCAATCGCCCCCCCAAAACCCCCGTTCCCCTTCCGTCTCCCCAACCCTTTTCCCTCTCCCCATCCCTCTCCCAATCGTCCAGGCCCCAACCCATTCCTGCCCTGGCCCCAAACCCCCTTTATCCTTCCCTTTCCCATCCCTTTCCATCTCCCCATTCCCCTCCCAATCGCCCCGGCCCCAACACATTCCGGCCCCGGCCCCAAAACCCCGTTCCTTCCCCCTCCCCACCACTTTTCCCTCTCCTCATCCCTCTCCCAATCACCCCGCCCCAACCCATTCCAGTCCCAACCCATTCCCGCTCCGGCCCTAAACCCCCGTTCCTCTTCCCTCTCCCTATCCCCTTTCAACTACCCATTCCTCTCCCAATCGCCCAGGCCCCAACCCATCAGCGCTCCGCCCTACCCCACCGGCCCCAAACCCCGTTTCCAAACCTACACAACGCTGCTCCGAAAACCCGTACAATCCACCTTCCTCCTCCCAAACCTCCCTTCCCTCTCCCAATGCCCTGCCCCCCCCATTATTATAGGTATATATATTTATTCCTTCCTAGCCTCAATACCTATTTTTTATATGTAACCCCTCAAGTGGGGATTAAATTTTCAGACGTCGTCACCGTACTGGGGATTTAATTTTTGGAAAAGCGTTCTCAGAAATGATTGCTGTAACGTTTTAAATTTGCTATATCTCAGGCTATATAGGAGCTAAAAAGATGAGGTTTGCACCATTGTTTACATTGTTTATTCCTCTTTCTAACCGTTCGTGCAAAACAAAAAATTTGGGGTAGAGTCCACTTTACGGCCTAAAATATCACCCTTTCCTCCCGAAAATTTTTAAAGCCCCTAGCAAAATATTTTCAGCGGTAACCCCTCTTTGGTCAGCGGCAAAGTTGTAAAGGGATGTCAGAGGAACAAAATAAACCAAAAGTTTGAAAATCGGTTGACATTTGGCAAAGATCTACGAATTCTAACCCGATGACCCAATATTTGAACATAAGTATTATCGGCGAATTTCGCGAAAGTTTTGAATTCTGAGAAAGTTTCCAAATTTTTTTGAATTTGCTATATCTCGGGCTATATAAGAGCTAAGAAGATGAGGTTTGCACCATTGTTTAGCTATTTTATCCCTCTTTCTAACCCTCTGTGCAAAACAAAAAAGTCCAGCTTTCACGAGCTTTCCGACAATCAAGTGAGAATGAGGAGCAGGCTATTGGTCGGAGTGAAAAAGCAGCACAGCAAACAGGAGAATCAAGCACTGCATGTCGTTCGACACTGCCAAATCATTACACTAACGTTGACTATCAAGTTTCAGAAAATTCATGCGAATGGGCATTAACTCGGTTGAAGGAAAAGGCGGCGAGTTAAGGACAATTAATTGCGCAAAATGCTATTGCATTTGCGCAAAATCGGGTGGTAAAACAGCCAATCTCCCCCGTCATAAAATGCTATTGCATTTGCACAAAATTGGGTGGTAAAACAGCCAATCTGCCCCGTCATTTTTGACGGGTAAACACCTAGTATCAACATAAAAACCTAAACCAGTGTTTTGTGCGTACAATTAATTATCAGACGTCCTGGCTATTCGCATAGCCCAGTTAATCGCATAGGCAAGACTTGCACGGCACCTATGCAATTAAGCGGGTTTCACTGTATCAGTGAAAACGTTCAAGACATCCACATCAGGCAGAAGGAACGATGATCTTATTTTCATTGCAAAATGATTAGCCAGAGCGATGTCGAGCGCGGCTCCTACTTGGATGGGCGACTATCACGGGGATTCGAGTCGTATAGTGCCGCCGATCAACCTAGCCGTTCGTTGCTTAGGCTTCGATAAATTGGTAGCAGCGCTAAGCTGCGGAGGTAAAACGCGGGGCTGAAGAAAGACATGCAAACTATTCTTGATTAAAGGCGTAAGGCGTCTGAGTGGCTGCTTGGCTGGAACACGGAGATCCACGCCGGACCCTACGCTCGCACGAATAGGGACTAGCTTTAACCTTAGCTGACTAAATATTTGAGTAGATCTTTCCGATTTCTTGTACAATGTGCGAAACAAAATGCAAGCACAGTAGCAGTGGGGGCAAGATGTAGTGTTGGCGCCCTCAACCCGCTCCAAACTTTTGTCAAGCAAAAAAGATCGTCACTTATGTTCCTTCAGCGAGCCCCTCACTCTCCGACTCGGCGCCCCCCTGCCTTGATAAAAAACCCTGACGAGCAAAAAATCTTCGCTTCTTCGTTTCTCTAACCCAAAACCCGATTTTGGCGCCCCCAACTCGGCGCCCGAGGGCAGCTGCCACCCACCCCTCTCGCTACGACAATGCACGGTACAGTTGACATTCTACTGATCTCTCTTCGTCTAAACATCCACGTATCTGAATACTGCAGTAATAAGGTGTTCAGACAAGATAATTGTTTTATCAACAGTGTAATGTATTTTCATCTCTATATCGTGATAACGATTTATATATAACAACAGCATTTACCTTGATTTCATCTAAGAAACATCAGATCTGCAGTCGTTAAGCTTAGAAAGCAGGAAAATTGACCTTAGAAAGCAGGGAAATTGACAAGTTTGCAGTAGTAGGTTTATATATAAGCCGTATTGCATCATATAAAGACATTTGTTCGTGAACAGATAATAGAATACACTGTAAAGCTCAATATATGTGACAAGAAAGATGATTCAAATGTAAAGTTCTCCTACGAAAGCTGAATTCAGGGCAGTGGCGACTCCAGGATTTGGCAACTTCTAAGCATGGGGACAACCATTTATTGATGGATATACGCAGTAGTAAGTATAGGGTCCTAACAGGGGCCAGGCATTCAATAAATGGGGCACGGGCCCCAGTGTCTTCATGTGGAGCCGCCACTGATCCAGGACCCTACTGCATAGCAAAATGAGACCCCGAAATCTAAACTCAGAGTCCTTTGAAACTGTTGATCTTTGGGTCCCATCAGTCAAAGTTGCAGTATTCCTACATATGTTGATTGCTTAGCGAGCTGTGGTCCAAATAGTTATACTCTTCAATAGACAATTCTATATAATATATTAATTATATTAATTATATTGATTATATTAATTGTTATTGTTATGGTAATTATTAGTAAGACAGCATTATATTGGAGTCAATAAGATCCATGCAAACTCGAGGGTCACGGAAATTCCCCACGTCACTATACGGCGCTTGCTGGATCCGCCATGTTGTAACTTTTTCACACAAGTATAGTCACTGCTGTGAGTGAAACCATCGATGCGATCAAACTCTGCTGGAAAATCGATCCCTGACTGGACGCTGTCGTTGGAGGAGACTTGAGCTGGAAGCTTGTTAGGTTCCTGTTGCAGTAGTTGGAGTCGCAGCCGCAAATGGTTTCGTTGTAAGCAATGGTTGGGCTTCGTTGCTGCTTCTGCTGTGTGGTGCAGCACATACCGTCAAATACGTAGAATTTTCTTCCAAGCGAAAACTGGTTCAAACTGTCGCAAGACGACACACTTATAGACCCTCTTTGAGCGGACACAAGTGTCAGCAAATGGTCGATTTCGTTCGTAGGACAGCCAGCACTCAGAGCTGAACCTAGCGTGACAATCCAGTTTCAATGATAAGAGAATAATACATAATTATTATGTCTGACATTTAGCAACAATAGAACAAATAAAATAATATGCAATGAAGCAAACCATGCAAAAAATTTGCGACATGACTACGACTGTGTAGAAAACACTAAATTTATATAGCGTTTAGAATGATAACAATCTGAATTCGGCGACTAGATCGGAGTTCCATGTGCCTATCGGTTGACAAAGTTCGGCGCACAAGTTCCGATACATACTCCGGGCAATTATGGTCATGCAAGACCCTACAACATGCATCGTTTGAAAATAATCCCTTTCAGGGATCCGTAGCCAGTGAAGGTGATCGCGAAGTAGCGGAGTGACATGTTCCCAGCGCCCTGCAGTATCAAAATAAGGACGCCACCTGACGTCCCCAGCGCTCAAGGTGTTAAGGTAGCGTAGAAACCCTATACATAGAGGTCCCTGAGAAGGGAGAGGACGGGTGAAGTGAGTTCTTACTTGGATCACCTAGTAGGTGCATGTACTCTCTTTTCAGAGTGTGTGTAGCGTACATCTTCATAGCGATGTATACCAATCACCGCGTTAGCGGTACCAGTGTTTAATCTAGACTCCTGGACTCCGGGGGGAACGGGCAGAGCCGGGGGAACTGACAAAGCCGGGGGAATTTTGCTAGGGGGCTGCTGTTAGTTGATGTAGTATGCCAAAATTTCTGGGAGGAATTTGAAATTTCCGGGAGGGAAAAAGGGCAATCCCCCCGGAAACGGCCTAGATTAAACACTGAGCGGTACCCATAGAGTGGACTGCCCCAACGATTAGACCGCGGCAAGTGGTAAAGCGAGAGGCCTGATAGAGTGTCCGGTATCAGATAATGTATTCTGGCACACGAAGATAGTCAAAGTACACGGGCACATGGTACATGGGTACACGATGATAGCTAAGGTACATGGTACACAGGTACACGGTACACGGGTACACGAAAGGTAGCTAGGACGCAAGAGGTCCAGTAGGGTAAAGAACTCAAAAGCGAGTGAAATAAAGAATTAGATAAAACTACACCCGCAGAGTAGAGTATTAGAGACCCTTCTAGCAGAGATTAATAGCTGAAAGGCCTATGGATAGTAGAGCTAGGAAGAGAGAGTCAGTATGACTTCCTTGTCAAGTCAGAGAGTAAAAACCCTGTGCCGAACGACCAGTTTTCTTACAGTGAGATTAACCTTTTTGTACCCAGATCACGCCACAGCCATTCGGAGAGATATAGTGTTAAAGTAATAGGCCCGGTTCGCCACAGTGGCGTAACGTGGGTGGAGAGGGGGCAATCTGCAGAAAGCCCCCGGGTCCCGGAAGAAGTTGGGTCCCGAATAGTGGTTGCAACTTAAAAAAACAATGATTTATTTTTACATTTTACTACTATTTCAATATCACTGCTACAAAGTGAGTCAGTGGCGTAGCCAGGATTTTGGGAAGGGGTTTGGTTTCGATCGAGACCAAACTTTTGAAAAAATTATTTTTCCTATTTTAGGAGCTGATAAGCAAAAAAAGTGGTCACCATCATATTTTTTCTATTTTCTATAGCACTTTAAAAAATTCAATCGGCGCCAGCCAAGGGGACTGACCCCCAAAATTGCGTCCGAAAATGTGTGATGAAGCATGAAAAATGTGTGATGAAGCATGTAAAACAAAATTTCGTCGCCAGCCATGGGGGTTTTATTCACCAAACCCCCTTGGCTACCCCACTGAAGTGAGTAATTATTAAATTTTGGAGTAGACCTTATTTTTAGAACGGTGCAATCTGTTAGCCTATAGGGGCTTCCATATCCTATATGGGCCCCCATATCAAAGATGCCTCCGGGCCTCCGAAAGTCACGCTACGCCACTGACTATTCATCAGCCTAAAGTAACCATCCATCCATCCATCCACGCAGACCATCGTCTATGCGTCGGTGGACATGTAGGTGCCCGGAAATCGAACCAGGTCAACAGCGGGCAGCCGTTGATTTTCTACCAACTGAGCTGTTGAGGCAGAGAACTCAATATGAAATTAAGATACGTATTTTCTACATTCCTCACGTCTAACTTCTGTCGATCCAAGAAGAGAGTTGTTTTAATTAAGGGCACAGTTCTGAACGCACAATTTGACCATCGGAAAGTTCCAGTCCCAAAATTCTATGGTCCGTGTGCTAAATCCTGGCTGATCCATCAAAGACTGTCGCACGGTTGTCCAGCCTTATAGCCTGGATTTGACCGGGATCATGTGTGATTGTGACTAGATGTTCCATCGGCTGATGCTTCTATGCATTATGAAGTGGCGCTATAGAAGTGTGAGATTGTGTTATATAAGAATAGATTAGAGATGCCTCAAATCTCATTTTGAAGAATGACGTCTGAACATTCATAAATATGACTTTCAATCTCTTTTTCTTGAGCAAACCTGACCTGTTGCCTGCAAACATTTTAATTTTGCCTGTGTTGAGCGAAACTCTCTTCATGTTGAAAGTTAGTATGAATATTTTAAATTTAAAATTAATTGAATAAATTATTAGAATCTTACTCACCGTCGCCTTCATATTCAGCTAAGGTAATAAGACACGCCTTTCCTTGGCAAGTGTTTGCTCCTGCCGGTTGGAAAGATTCCGGGCATGTGCTCGTGGAATTCCATGAGGTGTCGGATTTTAGGCAACTATAGCATGTCAACGGAGACTGAGCTGTGACATTTTCCAATGCAACCATCACAGTGATGGCTATTAAGAAAAACGCTGACCAAAAAGACATTGCGAAGAAGATCTCAATAGAAAAATCTATTTCTATTCTCAGCAGTTGACTCTATCTCTTACAGTAGGTAAGGGTGATTGGCAAACAAGTCTGTTGCGTTGCCTTCAATTATTGGCGCCTCGCAGATAGGGCTAATCAAGATCCGGGAGCTTATAGCCCCGACACCATATCAACTGTAGCAGACTTGTGACCAAGCTGGGTCACAGCAGAAGCAATAATGGGCGTCGTCGTCCTCGGGATCAAATGCGAAATTTCCCAAAATTACTTAATCGCTATCCTTGCTTCCTTGTTCACACTGGTTAGACCTGCAGTGGAGGACCAACTTTTGCCGGATGTGAGAGTTGGCCGTATTTAGAAGTAGGAGAATACAGGGACAGACCTAATAGATTTCAACAGGTCATAGAATGAGATGAGCTGAGTTGTGATGTCGTATTGGCCTTTGTACAAACGACGCTCAACTGGAAGCAGTTGATCAACATTTGCGCCGAAACTACTAAACGTGCAACACAGGAGAATATGCTTATTATTATCATCGATTATTGTCATATGTCGTTGCATACAACATTTAAAAGTTTATGACGAGCGCAGAAATCAAAAAAGAAACATTAAAATGAAAATTTTAAAACACTGAAATGAGCCAGCAAAAGCATCATGTCCATTGCAATTGAATGTACGAAAAAATTTTATCAGCGATATGTCTCTTGCCTTATCAGCACAAAAAGAAAATAATATGACTTTGATTATAAAAATCTCAAATTCTGATTTTAAAGAAAAATTTTCGTCTGGCGTGGATTTCTGGGTGAATAGCTTTTAAAATTATTTATAAACGTTATTAGGGATACCTTTAAAACTATAGGCTGAATCCAGTGCATTTCTTAACTATAAAGTTGGACCCTAAAATGTAAACACAGAGACCCTGTAAACTGTTTACTTCAGAGGCCCAGAGGCCACAGTTGCAGAAACCTTGCTCAAGTTAATTACTGCAAGCACCGTATTAAAGGCAGTTATCTAACTTTTGATACACATTTTTCATTAGACAGACCTGTATCTAATGACAAATTACTATTATATGCGGTTACACACACACACACACACACACAAACACACACACATATATATATATATATGTATATATACATATATAAAAAACCGAGACTGATCTTTAGTTTTAAGCTGCAATAAAATGTTCTATAACGTCTGTTCGTTGTGGATTTGGGGTATACAGTAGAGCAGACTAACGTGGTAGGTGCGGGAAGGCGCCTACATAACAGTTTTTCTACAGACCTCTATGGTGTTTTGAGTGTCATAGGCCTGACTGATGCTTACGCAAATGATATTTTAAGCGCGATTTCTGCAAGCCATAGGCTTAATCCTTTGATGCATTCGTGGCTTTCGTTAGACTTCGAAACTATAGACTCTCAAAGCAAGTTTAGTTTTATGAAACGCCCGCAGCATTTCTGCTAACATTTAACAAATCAGCAACAAACTCAGGGACTGTTTTGATCAACTTTTGAGCAAACAATAGGCATTTGTTGTTCATGGTTTTTATATATCAGAATATATTTATTTATTTAATTATTCTCGGCCAATTTTAAAGCGCAGTAGCAGGGCTAAGGCCCACGACAAGAGCGCTTCACACACAAGTAGCTCACTCTAAATATGTAAATTTTAAAGTTCTTAATAAAAAATTATGTCAGAGTCTGTGCTGGTCACGTTGTCCGGCAGAGTGTTCCACAGTTTATAGGGTTTTCCAGCGTGAACGACCTTTCTCCCATCTTGATGGTCTTGAATGGTGGAGGGACGAGGAGTTTCCCATGTTGACTGCATGGACCGCTGGTGTAATCTTCGTTCATTTGTCGTAGACCTCTGCACAAGTGAGGCCAGATATATAAGACACAAATCCGGCATTGTATCGGCAGCTTGATAATACAGACGCTCTTTTAATTAATTAACGTCTGCATCTATTCCTCTAAGCGATTGACGAAATTATATTTAAGCAGATAAAGAAAGCTTTGTAGAAAAGGCTCTCTATACGTGAACTTCTATTTGCATCGTAGGTCCGAAAATACTATATTTCTAAAGCTCGAAATGTTCGAATGTTGGAAATAGGCCTTCAGTGTTAATTTGATACCTAATTAAGTCCAACTTCACTCCCTACAAATCTGTTGCTCTTATGAAAGAAGACGTGTTGTTTTGGAACCAATACTGTCGATTGCGTTAAGATATTAATTGGCGTTTGAAATAGACTTAATTTAGTTGTGCGTCGAACGAGTGACGTTCAACTGCTTCGATTAAAAGAAAGGCTTTTGAGAAATCCATTTCAGCGTTTGTGCAATGCTGCTGTGTGCGTCTTTCGTTGCGTTTCTTTCGATCATCAGCATCGGATCAACCGAAGAAAAAGAGACATTCGACTTCGGTGAGTGTATTGCATTAAAAATTGATATATGATATACATCCACTTGTTTGAAACCACTTAAGACTCATCTCTTTTTTGTCAATAAGCAGCAATCACAGCGGAAGCGCTTTAGAGTTATTCTTCAGAAAAGGCGCTATATAAATATTTTACTACAGTACATTACAAGTTTCCATGCTACAAAATAAACGCTTCTCTCAATGCTATTCATAATCTTTTTCTGTTTTTGATTAAAAGGCCTATATTTAATCAGAAATGGCCATGGGACAAATGAGTCATCGATATTCGTCGAAAGATCTTGACCAGTGTGTCATCAAATTTTTGAGACTGTCCTTGCAGTCATGCAGCGTATGAAATTATAAGTTCACGGCCAATTACAAATAAAGATTAGCAATGCAATCTTTGATATGCGACGCTACTGTTGATTACTTGTCGCGTATGCACAAGTTTTACATGCAACATCACTTTTGACATGATTTAAATCTCCTATAAAAATATCTTAGAATATTTAATTGCCAGTGACCCATAATATAATAATATAATTTAACAAGGTTTAAAGTGGTCCAGTAGGGACTGCCCTGTGTGAGAACCACTGTCGTTCCCGTCCAATCTAATTTCCTAAACTACTGAGGTTTATTTTGAACTCGTTTACAGTTGTAGCCGTTACTATCCCCTCATCCAGTTCATTCCATCTGTCCACCAATCTTGCACTAAAAATGCTCTTTATGTCTCCCAACCCGTTTCTTGAACAGTTTCATGCTGTGTCCTCTGGTTCGATCATACTGCTTCATTGTAAAAAATCTTGGCATTTCCACTTTGTTAGTATTTTGTATATCTCGATCAAATCCCCCCTCTCTCTTCTTTTTTCCAGGGTTTTCAATCCACAATGATTAGCCTTTCCTCATAAGTTAGTTTATGATATTCCTTAATCATCTGTTGCTCTGTACGGTCCGTTACGTTTTAGTCCCGCCGTTTTAGTCCCTGACTTTTTGGTCCCGCCGATTTGGTCTTGGACGTTTAGGTCCCTTTGCCCTTCCGTTTCGGTCCCAAGACTAAGGAGGACGAAATATAACAATTTTGTAAGGGCGCTTTTTCAGAATATAATAAAAAAGGAGCTATATAAATAAAACATAGAGTTTAAAGAGGGGGCGTCATCTTATGTATGTATGTAGTAGTGATCTTTGGCAGTATTGGAGCATGAAATGGACTCCGTGATATATATTAAAAATCGTATATATATGACATTTGTGTTGGTTTTTAAGAGAAGTAGTACGATGGGAACGGTAAGCGGGGGAGGCGCTTACAAATTTTATGTGTAATGGTAGAATGATATAATTTTTGCAAGACTAAAATAAACAGTGGCTAACAGCAATTATCAATTGTCCAGGCAAGTGTATTGGTAAAATGATATAATTTTTGCAAGACTAAAATAAACAGTGGCTAACAGCAATTATCAATTGTCCAGACAAGTGTAATGGTAGAATGATATAATTTTTGCAAGACTAAAATAAACAGTGGCTAACAGCAATTATCAATTGTCCAGGCAAGTGTATTGGTAAAATGATATAATTTTTGCAAGACTAAAATAAACAGTGGCTAATAGCAATTATTAATTGTCCAGAGAGTTTTAAAATCTGAGTTTTTATTAGTAAGTGTTATTCCATCAGGAAATTGTGAGCTAGACCTCGAAGATACTCAATTATCGGGCGGTCAGCATAAGTGGACACAATGTTTAATATGCGCTCGTCTGCATCCTGATACTTTTGTCGTTTTCTTGGTGCACGTTCACCTCGCACATACTGTTCGTAGACCAAATCGCGACCTTTTGTATCTGGCGCAAACCATCGACGAAGCGCCATATCGATGGGTGCTGTATGTTAAATTCCGTCTGCAGCCGGCGATGCGCAGCTTCAGCATGGTTATTTGTTCTGTCTTCTTTTTCTATAACACGGTCGTACACATTCAATAATGCCGGCGAAAAGGGTGGATCGCGACGACGACGGTTTCTTCCAACGCGTCTTCCCAGATAATATTCTTCGAACCATGTCAGCATTGGTCCTAAATCGTCCGATAGTGTCTCCGAGAGAGCTTGAAAGGCCTCGTCTAAACCGGTAATTGGAACGAACGCTAACGAAACAATCATCCTAGCGTTAAGCGAAAACGCTGGTTCTGTATTATACCTCTGCAACATTTTTGCATCGGCCAAGTGTCTTCTAAAATTCTTCATCAAATGATATAGACAGCCTCGGACTTCCGCATTTGGAAACGCTTCACCAACCGCATTAATAACAGCTTTTTCAAAATCTACGGAGACAGAATCCGGATGGAACTGAGGCCAGATTTCTTTTATGAGGGTGAACAGGGCTTCATATGTGCATTGCTGTTTATTTGGGAGGAGAGCGTAAATAATGGGAAATCGAAGTTGGCGCGTTTGCTCAAAATTGCGTATACTTGTTCAAAAAGAGGTGGAGCCAGATTGAATGTGCCATCCATATAAACGTCTTTCATCTGATCACTCCAGGCCGCAAAACTCGCACGTCCAAAAACAAGAATCCGGTTTGGAGCATCTGGACCGTTATCTCCAAGTAAAAATAACTCACTATTCCCCCTGGTGTCTTGTAGGTTTGATACTCTTCTGGTATAATAAGATCAGCCAGACTTGTTGGCATAGGTGGAGCTTTCGCATTTTTGATTCTGGCCCGTCCAATGATTTTACGCGTAGCGTCTTTGTTAGGCATTTGTCCCATTGTCGCTTGATCCAATCCCTGGATTACATTGCTCAAGATCAGAGACGGCGGCTCCATTGTCTCAACTGCTCGTTTCCTCATAGCGGTTTTGACTCGTGCCACCTCCACCCTCGCTGCATTGCTTCCATGTGTATGAAGGCCAGTTCGTGAAGCAACAACATCGTTAATATCCGTATGAAGTCTTGCTTTGCACCCGTCGCTTCGCCCTTGGCACCTCCAAAACTTCTTAGAGCGATCAGCGCTCTGTTTGTGGAAGGTAAAAAGATAACCTCCGTCCTCCAACAATTTTCGGCTTCTTTTCGTCTGTATTTCGTCCATATTAATGACCTCTGTAAGCAAATACATACAGGGTGGTCAAAAATTCTGACACTTTTGTTGAGGTTTTTGGTGAAGCTGTTTTTTCGTGCATTTTCCAATATATATTTATATATAATAATCTATAATTTAATATTACCCGCAAACAGAAATATTAATAAACTGAAATAAATAAGGTAACATACCGTCAAGAGGACACGCCACACCTGTATAGGACACGCCACACCTGTCTGTAAATTCCTTTAACTTCATTTCCGTTTCCTGTATACCTGGGTCACAAGTATATTTTGTTGAGCATTTTTTCAGGGGACCGAAACGGACGAGACCGAAACGGACGGGGACCGAAACGGATGGGACCGAAGCGTCCGGACCAAATCGACCGGGACCAAAACGGCGGGACCAAATCGTCCTGCTTCGTGCTCTGTAGGTCACGAGTGACATTGGTCAGGGGTCATGGTTCAAAGGGTCACCTGGTCATGGCTGTATTTTATTACAGTAAAAACAATATTCATATACACATTAGTGTACCCTATTGAAGCGGTGGGCAAACTAAGATTGGCGGGCCGCATGCGGCCCGCCACCAGAATGACGAGATCCCATGCGGCCCTTGAATCTATTTAGAAATATGCAAAGAACCGGCAAAAATGAAATAATTTGAAATTATTTTATGGAAACATGGCACTTTATTTTAAAAATCACAGAAAGGGTTGATGGTGCCGAGACAAAAAGATAGCACCTCAATGCATTGCATTGTGGCATTACAATAAATGATTCCTATAGCAACAAGTACATTAACATTCTTCTTTTTCCTACTTGGAATCATAAATATTTTTGCTTTTTTATGTGCGGTCGGCCTATTGTAGTATTTATTAGGTTTCATGCGACCCTTTATAGAAAATGTTTGCCCACCTCTGGCCTGTAGCAGTTATAATAATAATTATTATTTTGACGATTTGTGAAGCGCCGTAACATAGCCATGAACCAAAACAAAAAGCGCTGTGCTAAATTGATAAGTTATTAGCTGCTTAATTTCAAATTACACTGAATTCATTGAAATGACAGTGCTTTGTAATAAAGACTTTTTATGATATTATAAATTTGTCAACTTGCAGATTCTTTTAAAGAGATTGCTTTAATAGAAGCACCCTTTTGCCGCATCTATGCTGTACAAATACACTCTGATTACATTTACGTTTTGTGCACACTTGAATTTAAACTCCATCTATTTGGATACAACATATACGAGACACAGAAACCATTCGACTTGCTCTCATTAATTCTGCTATTTGATATTAAAGTTCACTATGACGAAGTTGACAGCCAACTTAGCGAAGTGTCAAGATGTTTCTATATTCACAACTTTGGATCCAAAGTCTGGAGAATAGGAATAGACGATCATGCAGTCACAACATTTCTCTCAACTAACCATTTGATTCAGAGCCTTGCAATCTCTTCCAATGGGCAACTGTTTATTCTAGATAGGAGCAGCCCATTCCGTATACATATATACGCCTCAGATGGTTCACCTGCCGGTGTACCTGAGCTTCCATTTTTAAATGGGCAACCTTCTATAAAAATTGGACATAATATTATGAATAGGGTGCTTACTATGGTTCACGTTGGCGGTGATAACATTCTAATGGCCAATTCTAAGCGTGATAATCTTGTGCGTGAATCATCGATTGGATTCTGGAGCATCAACAAACTAAAAGATGGAATGGAAGAGGGACGTTTCATTTGGAAGGACGAGACGCTCCGCCAGAAAAGACCAGTTGTACGCCTACCAATGTGTTATATCCAAAAGCCGGTATCATACTTTTTTCACTGGAAATGGGCAGAAGTGACAAAGAACGATGAAGGAATGCTCACGTACTTCGATACTTATAGCAACACGACTAAAAACGTGTCAAATGATAATTGTTTGGGAGAGATAGAAGTTTATGATGAACTGTCTTTTTGGTATTTTGACATCGATCGAAATATGGGCTTTGTTTGCAAGGATAAGATTGAGGAAACTAAATATTGCGTAGGTGATAAAATGAGTCGTGAATGCAATCAGGTTTTCAGAGGTTCTATTTTAAAAATACTACAAACGGAATTGATTCTGATATACAAGTGTCTAAATCAAACATCTTGGTGCCAGAAGACAATACATATTGCTGAAAAGATGCAGGGACGTGGTTGCCCCTTGTATGCAACGCTGCAAAGAAGTAAAGGCAATTTGTATATTAAGCCAACTGGATTTTACGCTTTTTACGAAAAACTAATTATTTTCACTATGAAGTGAAGCGCTCCCATCGAATATTCGTATCGACAGAACTGAAGTTTCGTCAATAATGATAGAAGCTAAATAGTAACTTTTGTTTAAAAAGTCACGACTTGTATAATATTCGCAAGTTTAGTAAGATCGTGCTGAGTTTGCCAGCGATTTTGCTTACTGTACACTGTAAATGCAATAGACTGTCATTTTTCGCTTGTGTCCGGTTAAATGTTGTATGAAATGACTGCTGAATTTGATTTCCATTGCCATTACTATGGTTCATTGCATATAATAGGAACTCTGGAGCATGATATTCTAAATCAAAATTTGACGATAATATAAATTATTGTTTGCCTTGCAGTTGACAGTTACATTAAAAAGTTTAGCAATCAGTATTTTTTACTGAATACGTGTTTTGTTGGATTAATAAATAAAAGCAAACGTTAAGTGCTTGATTTTTCTTTTAAATAACAAAGAATTACGCATTTGAATAGTTGATTCAACTTGACGCTGATATTTATCATGGACACGGTTTCCCCTGCAGGCGTAACTATATGGTCGTACTGTGCATAAAGTAACGAAAAATGCACGCAACTCTTCCTCCCGAGAGTTTCTTCGCAGACTTTCCCTGTCACGAATAGCGCCATGTGAACTAACTCTAAAATGAAATACATTAGTTAACTTCTTTATAATGTGAACCCGAAAAATTAGGACTGTGCAACCAAACGAAATGATTGTGAAAGATTGCCACCAGAATTTTCCAACCACAACAAATCCAATCAGGCTATCGCTAAACAACCCAGACCAAGTGGTTACGATCCCAAGAATCGACTTCCAGCCAAATGACGTGAATTTGACACTCGTTCATTCTGAAACACAGTCAACAGGCACATACAGGCAGAATGGTGGAACAATCATTTGTCTTCATAGCGTCGAGTCCAACACGGTGTGCCGCAAGGATCAGTCCTCGACCCATTGCTAGTCATACTGTATATAGCGGATGTCCATCGCGTCGTCAAGGCTTTTGGTCTTACGCCGCATAGTTATGCAGACGATGGACAGATCTACTCGTCATGCTTACCCTCGGAAGTGGAGCGACTACGGATTCGTTTCACTGGCTGTATAGCAGCTATTGTTACGTGGACGGAAGAGAATCGGCTCGCACTGAATCCGGCCAAGACGGAATTTCTGTGGATGAGCACCCCCAGGAGAACGCATCTGCTAAGTCATGCCCCGTTTGTGGTGGGAGATGCTGCCATTGCTCCCTCCGAGAGCTTACGTCTTCTGGGAGTGCTCCTAGATGAGACTCTATCCTTTGAAGCGCACGTTGGCAATCTGATACGCTCCTGCCACTACCAACTGCGGAGAGTGAGGTCATTTCGACGGTACCTGCCAGTGAGCGCGGCTGTCAAGCTAGTGCGGGCCCTGGTACTGACACGAATTGATTACTGTAACGGTGTGCTTCTTGGACTTCCGGATACTAGACTGAACCGCCTACAATCATTGCTGAACCAGACCGCACGAGTGTCACTCCTCTCCTTAGAGATCGACTCCACTGGCTCCGTGTTCCACAGCGCAATACCTACAGTACAAGCTCTGTTGGCTTACGTTTCGGGTTTTACACGATCCGCTCTGTCTCGAATATCTACGGTAACTGTGCTTGTACGAAGATCGACGGTGAACGACAGGAGATCGGTTCTCAGGTCCGGTCGGAGAGTGCAGTTGTTAGTACCTCGGACCCCTTCCCCGTCCAAGACCTCTAAGTTTGGGGAAAGATCACGTGAAGACACACTCATTTAGCATATAAACTGTGTTAAGCGCTCTTGTTGTAGGCAGGCCTTAGCCTTGTCCTTCTGCGCTATATAAATTGTCACTAAATAAATAAAAGCCAAATTTCGGTGTTCACTGCATTTGCAATGACCATAAAAATCGCAAGTGACGAAAGAAACAAAAGTACTGTACAAGACTGTCAAGATCTATTGGACTAATTATACATTATTTACTTTATAAGGAAGTTCATCAGATTCTTATATAAATTCATATTTATCTTAGTACTATAGGCTACATTTTAGTAATTTTACTTTTTTCATAACTTCGCAATTTTTCCAGAGGGTGCAGTTGCACCCATTGTACCCCTCCATACGCCCCTGTTAGTATTATCCTACAGTGGGGGCATCTCGTATTCTGCCCAGACCTCACTACTGGCATTGAAAACAATTGTCAGTTGAGGGATTGCCAGCATGCTGTCAAAGAGTGCGATAAATATGCAAAACTGTCAAGATTTGAATCTAATATTGCCCTGATATTTTTAGACTGGAGTCAGACCCGTTCAGGAAACCCACCAGTCTCCCACAGGTCTTCTAGTCGGAACTGAAAATGTCGGTCTCTACAGTAGAAGCCTTGCTGCTTCCCTATTCTGGATCTCTGGCTGCGCCCCTGAATAATTAATTAAAATTAATCAATCAAATGCCCTTCTTAATATTGAACGCTGGTCTGTGACTGTGTGAGCGTTTTAAGCCATGTTAATTCGCTGGGTTATTAAAGCAAGCGACGAGACTCACGATATCAAGTTAACGACCAATGTGACATCGAATCTGTTGACCCAAATACCCAACTACAAAGTGATACATTGTCAACTCAATTTCAACGAACACGGCGTACTTTTTGCTACTTCTTCTGACTACTATACGAAGAAATAAGTGTTAGATCCTGGTTAATATACCTTTATCTCTAAATAATTAGTCTTTGCGTAAGTACACGCAGGCCGTACAAGTGTAGGCGTGCTTTAATACAGCCTGAGTACAGTTGTTCTGAATAAATTAGTCGGCATCATGTGTACTGCTTTTTGTAGAAGAACAAAGTACTTTATTCATCGTGGAAACATCCTGATTGGCGATATATCAGTGAAAAGTAGACATCGATTTTAGATGAGAAGAAAGATGATCTCATTATTACAGCTAAATGACTAATGACATAATGATTAACCAAAGCGAAGTCGAGCGCGGCTCGTACTTGGATGGGTGACCATCCCGGGATTCGAGTCGTGGACGAGACGCCGTTCACTTGAAGAGAAGTATAATTGTCAACAATGTCAGCAAATAACTGTACTGTACACACGGCAGACTACACTGGGTACAATGCAGCCTGTTGCGTTGTCATAGCAACAGATCGTCATTACGGTTGTGCGGCAACATTAAAGATGAAACAAAGTCAATGCAGCTCTGGCAGAATCCGCCTCGGGGGTAGGGGATGGGGACTGGTCCTTCTTCACACAAGTATAGCCACTGCTGTGAGTGAAACCATCGGTGCGATCAAACTCTGCTGGCAAATCGATCCCTGACCGGACGCTGTCGTCACAATGACCTGATCCGCTGTCGTTTCAATGAACTGACCTGCTGTCGTTGGACCTGACCTGATCTGGAAGCTTGTTAGGTTCCTGTTGCAGTATTCGGAGTCGCAGGCGCAAAGGGTTTTGTTGTAAGGTTGGTTGGCTTGGCTTCGTTTATTAGGCTCTGTGGTGCAGCACATGCCATCGAATATGTAGAAGGTTCTCTCAGACTGCAACTGGTTCAAAACGTTGCAAAATGCCACGCTTAGAGGTACTTGACTTGACAATTGTGAGATCAACTGGTCGAGTTCGTTCGTAAGACAACTGACGTTGAGCACTGAACCTAGAACAACAATAGATTTTCAATTATAGGATAATGCAACAGTGACATTTAGCAGCAATAAAACAACTACAATAAGATGGAATGAAGCAAAACATGGAAAGACTTAGCTACGACTGTGCAGAAAATCTTCCATGTGTATTAAAGCATCTTGATAATAATAAATTAGTCTTCAGATTAAAACGCTACACAGACCATACAGTGTTAATGTGCACTCTACGTAGGTGGATAAGTGAGTGCCCAGAATCTGTGGCTTGCCAAGTGGGAAAGGCAGGTAGGTTAGATGCCCTGGGCACCACTTGAATGGGGCGTCAAAAACGCCGTGGTCTTCTTCTACTCAGCGTAGAAAGAAAAATAACTGAGAAAACTGACTTTGAGCACATCATATACCAGTTTGCAACAGTAAAGGCAATAAAAGTGCATTTGTAATTTCACACTTTTTGTCAATACAATGCCACGATTTGTTAATTGAAGATTTTGATGATGATTATGATGATGATGATGATGATGATGATGTTGATGATAATCATCATCATCATGAACTGATTATGGTGGCATATTGTACAAGTACTACTAGGACACCTTACAACTAAAATACAGTATATCCTACAACGATCAAAGTGCTGGATGTTAAACTACAAACAAATAGAGCAGTTTTAAGTTCTCGTTTGAATGCTTCTAGTGTCTTTGCCATAGTTGTTGATGGTGGCAGGCTATTCCAAGCTTTGGCAGCCGCTACCGGAAACATGCGGTCACCAATGGTAACGTGGCGTGTAGACGGAACAACGAGAGTAAGACTGGACGCAGATTGCAATCGTTGACGAGAGTTGATGTCAGAAGTCTTGCAGAAAGCAGACGACAGATACGATGGCGCCAGACCATGAAGACACCAATAAGCAAGGAAGGATCGCCAATTTGTATTCAATCCGCTGCGGAACTTGAAGCCAGTGAAGTTCATAAAGAAGCGGTGTCACGTGATCTGATCTTCTGACTTGATAGACAAGACGTGCTGCTGTATTGAGAATAGCTTGAAGTCTGTCAGTAAGTTGCCTTGGTAGCCCAGCAAAGAGCATATTACAATAGTCTAGGCGTGGCATAACCAGAGACACCACTATTAAAGTCTTTACAACAGAGGGTGGAATTGAGTTCTGAATGCTTCAAATTCTCTTAGGATTGAGAAGCAACAGGATGCCGTTTTCTGAACACGTGTTGTCATGGAGATGTTACAATCAATGTACACACCGAGGTTACGGACACAGGCATCCCTAGCAATGTCTTCCGAACCAACGTGGATGGTGGTGGGTGGGATCTGATATTGACGACGTGTGGTCGAGCACCATAGTATCTCCGTTTTGTTGACATTAAATTGCAGATGATTTGATTTAGTCCAATCAGCTATCTCACTGATGCAGCAACTCATCTGATTAGTTAGAAGATCCGTATCAGCTGCCTTTCAGACACCATACACCTGTGTATCGTCCGCATACAAATGGGGCGACAGACCATGCCGTTCAATAAGTCGCTGTGAGTCCGCCGTATACAGGAGGAAGAGGATCGGTCCAAGAACTGAGCCTTTGGAGAACAGCATAACGCACCTCACTTGGAGTGAAGGAAGATGTTGCACAACGGACGAATTGCGTGCGTCCACTCGGGTATGAGCGAAACCAGCTGAGAACTACTACGCCCAGCCCATATGACGTCTCCAGACGCCTTAGTAGAATTTCATGATCTACTGTATCGAACGCAGCTGATAAATCCAGGAGTGTCAGCAGTGCTAAATTACCAGTGTCCAGTGCTTGAAGAATGTCACCTATAGAACTTTCGCTAATGCAGTCTCGGTGGAACGGTTTTTGCGACATACTGACTGTAAGTCTGGCAGCAAGTTTTTAGCATTCAGATAGTCAAGGGGTTCTGTTCCACGCCAGATTGTGGACCATCATACCAACTTTTATCAAATTTTGCACGGATGGTTTGAAAGAGGAATAAATTGCAAAACATTGGTGTATACATCATCATTTTAGCTTTCATAAAATCAGAGCAATTGCAAGTTGAAAAAGTCCAAAATTACATGCAAATACACAGAACGCTGCATTTCGAAGGCCCCACTGATGGCCCCCCCTATCCCTTGGATGTCGGCTTCGTCAAGATGAAGCTCAGTACGAGGGATCAGATATTTCTTCCTCGGTGTGCTGAACCAGATCAGCTCGGTCTTCCTGGGGTTTAGGGCCAACCGATTGATGGCGGCCCAACGCGCGATCTCACATATGCAGTCTTTAAGACTTTAAGTCTTTAAGTATCTCCGTTTTGTTGACATTAAATTGCAGATGATTCGATTTAGTCCAATCAGCTATCTCACTGATGCAACAACTCATCTGATTAGTTAGAAGATCCGTATCAGCTGCCTGGAAGGCCCCCCCTATCTTAGACAGTTGACCGTCCACGCCCGAATCGAACCCAGGTTGACAGCTGGCAGGGCTGACTCCTTACTAACTGAGCCACGGAGACAGAGAACTCAGTATGAAAATGAAGGTGCATATTCTCTACAATCTTCACGTCTGACTTCTGTCAATCCAAGAAGAGAGAAGTTTTAATTAAAATCGCAGTTCTGAACGCACAATTTGACAATCCGAAAATTTCATGTCCAAAATTCTATGGTCCGTGTGCTAAACTGTGGCTTATCAAGTTATCCACCACAGATTGTCTTCCGGTTGTCCGGCCTGATATCCTGGATTTGACCTGGATTATGAGTGATTTGATTGTGAATAGGTGTTCCATCGGCTGATGCTTCTATGCAGTATGAAGTGACGCTATAGAAGTTTAAGATGAGATTATATAGGATTGGATTAAAATGATTCAAATTTAAAGATACGTCAAATATTTTTGTCAGGGTCATTTTGATATCACGAATATGACTTTCAAATTGCAATCTCTTTTCCTTCAGCAAACTTGTTGCGTGCAAAGATTTTAATTTTGCCTGCGATGAGTGAAATTCTTTTCAAGTTGAAGGGAAGAAAGAATGTTTTAAATTTAAAATTAAATAAATAAGCTAAAACCGGAGAAAAACGTCTGCTCACCGTCGCCTTCATAATCTGATAAGATCATAAGACACGCCTTTCCTTGGCAAGTGTTTGCTCCTGGCGATTGAAATGATTCCGGGCATGTGTTCGTGGAATTCCATGAGGTGTCGGATTTAAGGCAACTATAGCATGTCAACGACGACTGAGATGTGGCATTTTCCAACGCAGTCATTACAGTGATGGCTATTAGGTAAGACGCTGACCAAGAAGACATTGCGAAGAAGATCTCAATAGAAAAATCTACATGTATTTCTATTCTCAGCAGTTGACTCTATCTCTAACAGTAAGTAAGGGTGATTGGCAAACAAGTCTGTTGTGTGACTTTCACTTAGTGGCGCTTTGTGGATAGAGCTAATCAAGATCCGGGAACTTATAGCCCCGACTCCATATCAACTCTAGCAAAACTTGTGACCAAGCTGGGCCACAGCAGAGGCAATAATGGGCGTCGTAGCCCTCAGGATTAAATGTGGAATTTCCCAAAAACATTTAACAATTATCTTTGCTTCCTTGTTTACACAGGTTACATTTACGGAGGAGGACCAACGTTTGCCGAGTGTAAGAATGAGATGAGCCGAGTTGTGATGTCGTATTGACATTTGTACAAACGACGCCATCATCATCGTCGTCATCATCGTCGTCATCGTCATCATCATCATCATCGTCGTCATCATCATCTTCGTCGACGTCGCCATCACCATCATCATCACCTTCATTATTATTATTATTATTAGTAGTAGTAGTAGTAGTAGTAGTAGTAGTAGTAGTAGTAGTAGTAGTAGTAGTAGTAGTAGTAGTAGTAGTAGTAGTATGCGAATGACCATCGTCATCGACTGTTTGCAGCTGAGCAGACAAAATACAGTCAAATCCTGATAGCACGATCTCAGTTACATGAATCATCGGTGTCAACACAGATCATTTGATTCGAAGCAGTGGAAATTCAAATTGGTTCATCTGTTAATACGGGCGGGGGCTGACCTCTCCCACTGCCATGTTTTCCGGTGCCGTGGAATTCCGAGAGGTTTAACACCTCCGTCCTGTTCATTAATAATCAGCATTGGAAAAATCGAAACCTTTGTCCCTGCTCTCTCATTAAAATAAGAAACTTTTGGAATATGGATGTTCCGTCAGTACACAGCGTTTCGAATATCGAATACTGCTCGCTGGCCAAAATTTGGATCAATATTACAGCAGAAGTGAGTTCTTGATTGATGCAATATCCTTATCTGCCTCATTCCGTCTCTCACTCAATCCCTGTGTTAGTATCTACGGGCGTTCAATGTTGTTATGAGAATCAGTAAGTCTCTCTGGTCTGTAGATTCGGCAGAAACTCTTCGCAGTGACATTTTGCGACAAGAGATGGAAGTTAAGGACCAGCATGATGTTACACTTCAAGTATAAATAAAACCTTAAATAAACTTGATAGGATGTATAGTAAAAGACGAGCGTTAAAGATCATATAATCTCAAAATAACAGTAATTATAAATACACCAACATTCGAAAGGCATTCGAAATGTGGATCTGGCGAAGAATGGAAAAAATTAGCTGGACGGAAAAAAATAACAAACGAAGAAGTCTTGGAGAGGGTAGAAGAGAAGAAAAGCTTAATTAACACTATTCGTACAAGACAAAAGAAGTGGATAGGTCATGTTCTGAGAGAAGAATCAAACCTAATAAGAGAAGTACTAGAAGGAAAGATGAATGGGAAAGCACAGAAAGGGCGACCAAGGACATCGATGCTGGAGTGGATGTTCGACACTACGGGGAAAAACAAATATTCAGCCCTGAAGATAAAAGCTCAAGATAGAGAGGAGTGGCGACGCTGGAGTATGGAACCTGTCTTTGGACAGAGCACCTGAAGAAGAAATACACCAACGACAACCTAACATTATTCATCATGGACACAAAACAATAAATGTTCAAAATTAATGATAACTGTAGATTTTTCCTCGTCAAGAAAATTTTAAAATCTAATTATAGCTTGCTGCTTCGCAAAGGCACTTCCTTAATCACAATCAGTGGTTTTTAAAATCAACCAATAACCCATTCTAAAAATAAAGCATCTTAAGAAACATATGGTAGGATTTTAAATTAGAAATCGACTAAAAACCTTCTAAATAACTTGCTACCAAGCATCCCATGACTCCCTTTTTAAAGACACGAACTGGTAAAACGTTGCAGAGAAATTGACAAGGTTTGCAGCATTATAAACCATATTGTATGCACATTTGGCATTAAACAGTAGACATATTTTTCGAATAGAATAATACAATGCAATGAAAAGCTCAGTATATTTGTATGGCACAAAAGAAGGTTCAAATGTAAACCTTTTCTGCGAGATTATTTTAAACATTTCAAAGAGTAAAGGGGTTGGCTTTGAAAGAAAGATTGGTTGTCCAATCCCATATCTCATTCTACGCCCGAAAAGCAATGCTCTCTTCCTTAATTTTTTTATCAGCGATATTTCTCTTGATTTATCAACACAAAAAGAAAATAATATGAGTTTGATTTTAGAAATCTGAAATTCTGATTTTAAAGAAACAATTTTCTTCCGGCGTGGATTTCTGGGTGAATAGCTTCTTCTAAAATTATTTATGAACGTTATTAAGGATATCTTTAAAACTATAGGCTGAATCCAGTGCATTTCTTAACTATAAGGTTGACCCTAAAATGTAAACCCAGAGACCCTGTAAACTGTTTACTTCAGAGGCCGATCGGCCACAGTTGCAGAAACCTTGCTCAAGTTAATTACAGCAAGTACCGTATTAAAGGCTCGATCGATCTGGTTCGATCCCTCATTCTATCACGAGTGGATTATTGTAACAGTATCTTACTCGGACTTCCTGTCAGCCAGCTAAACCGTCTTCAGATGGTGCTAAATGTTTCAGCACGTCTGATCTTCGGCGCTAGGTGGAATGAGCATGTGACACCGCTATTACGAGACAAACTTCACTGGCTCCGGATTCCGGAGCGTATAGCCTTTAAACGTTGCTGGTTTACATTTAGGACGTTAAATGACCCTTTCTGCCCCGAGTACTTAATGGCTCTTGTCTGTAAGCCCAAGTCGTCTGATCGGCGCTCGCAGCTTCGATCAAGCAGCCGTTCTCAACTGGTGGTTCCACTCCGTCTATGACAGCAAAATTTGGGGATCGGTCTGTTTCGAGGGGCAACCCTTTGCTTTGGAACTCACGGCCGGCGGACGTGACTAGGGCGACATCTCCTGAACTGTTCACTAGGAACCTTAAAACATATTTATTTAATATCTCCTATTAGGGACACTTGTAAAGCGCTCTTGACTTTAGCCTTCGCTATGCGTATTGCGCTATATGAAATTGTCAGAATTAATAATAAGAGTAAGAGTCACGTGGCAGATGCTACTGCTAAATGCAAACTAACCGCTCTAAATCTATTCAGTGTCAACACTCACAAGTTATAGAAAGCGACAAAAAGTAGAAAACAAGCAATTAAATTGCTAATGAAATCTTCATATAAAAGTTACTAGTTAAAAACAGTAGGTTAGTTATTATGGGGCTGTCCATTAATTATGTCAACAATTTCTTGACAATTTTTACCTTCTCCCCTGGTCAACAACTGCCAACTTTCAGTGACCTCCTCTAATATTATGTCAAAAACTTTTGACCACCTACTAAGACCAGTGACGGGTCCCCCTAAATGTTTAGAAGGTTATTATTTTTACGGCAATGAGACCTTTTTTCTTTCTTTTGTTCATCAAGCGTCATAATGTGGTGGTGATAGCCTTTTTCTTGCTTGTCAGGTGTTTTTCCGTTGTAATAAATAGTATTCCATGAAATTTTCTATTTTTATCATTTGTAAAAATAATGATATTATTGACGTCAACTTCTCTTGACCCCCTCCCCCTGTCAACAACTGTCAAACTTTTTCAAACCCACTCCCCTTTAATTTGTTGACGTAATTAATGGACAGCACCTAAACCATAGTAATCAACAGACATCCAATGCTATCAATCATTGTCATCTATAAGTTTGTATAATTGCTTCTGATCTTAAATTATAACACTACATTTAATAGAACTTTGCTCGTCTATCCAGTCGTTCAGCAAAGGTGTTATGAGCTTTTCAATATCCGATGTACGATTCTTGTGAACAAACAAATTTTTCATGTCATTCAGGCGAAGATCGCCAGTTTTGTTACTGTGGTATGTTTTAATTAACTTTATGGCAGAAAATGATCTTTCACATGATGATGAATTCACACGAATTGTCAACGATAGGTCTACTTGTTTTTAAAATAATCCAGATTCATAGAAGGTGACTGCTATGTCATGACGTAACGTCATGACATACATTTCTAAAGATTACAGCGAGTAACTGCAACAGAATCCACAAGTTTGCGCAGCGCAATTAATATAAGCCTACATTACTTGGAAAATACAGCTTATTGGCTCGCTGCCAAAAGCAGTAGGTCTACAGCACCATAGCGAATTAATTACACCACGAAAGCTTTATCATTAGGTCGTAAAATTATTGATTTTATGGTTGCTGATCAATCAAGACTGCACTAACTGCACCAACAAAGCGTTTGAGCCCGCAACTTCATTTGGGCTTGAATTCATTGGGAGTTATCTCAAGGTTTGGGGGCTTGAGCGCCCAAGTCCATGCCTAGCTACATCCCTGCCTAGCTACGTCCCTGCCCAGCTACGTCCCTGCCTATTATGTTCACTAGAACAGACAGATTTGTTGGGTAACCGACTATTATACGGGTAGCCAGTTAATTACCGGTAAAGTACAGTAGATAGTTAGGGAACAGGATTAGGTGCCCCAGTCGATCAACCTCAGACAACTAGCGCCCATTTATTATTATTATTATTATTATTATTATTATTATTATTATTATTATTATTATTACAACATACTGATTAATGTGATAACTCGTCCTAAAAGAACTGCGTGAACACATACAAAAACACAAGAAATCACAAGTAGCTCCTGCGGAATAGCCAGGTTTTCAGCTTCTCTTTGAAGGTGTTGAGAGAAGGAGAGAGCTGCACAGATGGAGGCAGACAGTTCCACGCTCTCGACGCGGCCACAGGGAACGCACGATCACCGACAGTTCGAAGGCGCATCCTTGGGGCGACAAGTGAGGTGGAACGGGAAGATCTCAGGCGTTGCCTACCTTCCAAGTTAGCTACTCGTACAAGTTCAGTCGCCAGGTATGCCGGGCCGACACCGTTCAGGCATCGGTAGGCTAATAACGCGAGCTTGAAGTGGATTTTTTCTGGCGCTGATAGCCAGTGTAGATCTCGAAGCGATGGAGTTACGTGTTCACCTGGAGGAATATGGCAGATCATACGAGCAGCAGCGTTCAGAACGGACTGAAGACGGTTGAGAAGGTATTTCCGTATTCCGGCGAGAGTAGCATTGCCATAATCTAATTTGGTCAAATCCAGAGTGGAGACCAGTGTTCTGAGTGCAGTGGCTGACACTGAGCGACGAATACTTCTAATCAGCCTGAGGGCATTGAAGCATCCAGCCACAGTCTTCGAAACGTGTGTCTTCATTGATACGGTGCTATCCAGGAATATCCCGAGGTTCCGTACCGACGACACCGGCTGCACATCAATTCCGTCGATACGTATGCAGGTAGACGGTATCAAATGTTTCTGCCTTTCAGCAGTGTTATGACAATTAGGCGACGGCCATTTAAGGAAATGGCGACTAAAACACATACTTTTATAGTGCATTTCTTCCGGAAAAGATAAATAATAGGTTTTTAACATAAAATGTAACTTTATAAATAGATATATAACATAATAACTGTATAAAACCTCATTACATATATTATGATAGCTGTTTGTTAGAAACACGATGAATATAGAAAGGGAACAAGTAGAGTTTGAAGCTATCTGCGAATCAGAGGAAGCCGATGCAAAAGAGGCGGGCCTGACTGACAGATAGCTAAGATAGATAAAGTGAGGAAGGAGAGTGATTCGTCACTCTAGCTTGTAGAACGCCAGTAAGCAAGAACTGAATTTTCGAACGGCGGAGCAGAGTCACTGAAGAAATAAAGTTAATATCAGAAAGATACGCCTAAGTGAAATTTGTGATTGATTTTTTCTGAGAAGAGACGATTTGTTAACACCTAGTTTGGAATATTCATGTACGATCTGTTTCGTTAATATTAAAACTTTAAAAAACCAGTTGTACGATGTTGTCGGCAAGTTAAAGGAAATCCCATCGCGAGCCCCCGAAGAGCGCGAAAGCAAGGACCGTCGACCATGAAACATAACACCGCTACCACAATGACGTTGAAAAGAGGAATAACATCAACCTCTTTCCACGTTACAGATAAGTTGAGGATTAATAGACTGGGGATTAAATGACTGAGAATCGAAAGTAGTTGTCTATGCTGCCCTCTGACGAGTCGAAATAAACTCGCGACGCCTGGCGAATAGTATTTTTCTTCTACAGACAGGAATTTGACAGCAATATCTATGGTTTACAAATTACATATTGCCTGAGATATAGTAGATAGCATGTATCAGAATTGATGGAGAAGAAACTGAGTGGTTCAAATTTAAAACAGGATTTAGACAAGGATGTATTCTATCACCAATACTCTTCAACATTATATTAGATTACATCATGAGACGGATTGAAAACACGAATGGGTTGGAAACATCTCTAAAGCCAGGAAACATAGATGATGCAGAATATGCTGATGATACATGTCTAATAGCGGAATGCCTCTCAAGGATTGTAGAGCTAACATTGGCCTTAATAACGGAGAGTGGAAAATTTGGACTAAAAATGAACACTAATAAAACAAAAATTATGCCAATTACAAAAACAGTTGGGGAATGGCCAATAGCACTGGTAAACACAATTTTTGTCACAGAATCGCTCTGGTCTGTTCCATATGTATTTTTTCACGTAGTTTCCAAATATGTAATCAGAATTTTTCCATCACCCATACTTCAGGAGATATCGTCTATTAAAGAATATACCTTACTGTGAAATAGCCAATGCAATTTTATTTCAGTAAACCGAGGTAGTATACAAAAAAATTTCATCATAACCAATTATAATATATTATTGTATGTTGTCAGCCACAACAGAAATGTTGAGTCATGTTGTTATAATATATCCAGGCCCTTTGTTCTATTTGTCTGGCTGATACAAGCAGAAAACGATGGGTCATGAATTGTGTGTTCTATTCTGATATGAGCAAGAGTGACTTGTATTATATTGCTTGAAATAAGCCCCATCTGGTGTGAGCTTGCCTAAATTTATTTAATACAGAGCACTTAGTTAATATAATTTAAGGGTTATTTGTTCTTTGTAGTCATTTTGAAATGCCTAGAAAGTGTACTAATCATCCGGATTCCTTTTGCTACATTTGCGGTGGTGTTACTTTTAAGAAGCAAAGAAGGCGTTTTACTCCGCTTGTTAAGACATGTTATAAGCTGTACTTTGGATGTGAAATTGGTGATTAGGACAAATACAGGGCCTCTCATTTCAGCTGTATAACCTGTGTCAGACTCCTAACAGGTTGGGTCAAGGGTGTTAGACACATGAAGTTTGCTGTTCCAATGATCTGGAGGGAACCAAGAGATCACTTGGCATACTGTTACTTTTGCCTTACAAACATTGCAGGCATTACTTCCAAATCACAACAAACTGTGAATTGCCCAAATTTACCATCTCCCATGAGGCAGAAAAAAGTATGAGGCAAAAAACATTCATGATCCACTTGTGGAGCCGAATAAAGTATATCTAGCTCCTCTCCATATAAAGTTGGGTCTCGTGAAGAACTTTGTAAAAGCCATGGATAGAAGTGGACTAGGATTTGCATATCTTAGAAATACATTTCCACAAATAAGTGAGGTGAAAATCAAAGAAAGAATTTTTGTAGGGCCTAATATTAGAAAACTGATGAAAGATGAAAACTTTGATGCTCAGTTGAATGACACTGAAAGAGCTGCATGGATTTATTTTAAGATTGTTTGTCGCGACTTCTTGGGAAATAACAAGGCAGCCAACTGCACAAAATTAATGGATACTCTATTGAAATGGGATGTAACATGTCTTAAAAAATGCACTTTTTGCATTCACACCTGGATTATTTTCCTGCAAATCTAGGAGCAGTAAGCGATGAACATGGAGAAAGGTTTCATCAGGACATTTCAGTAATGGAAAATAGGTGCCAGGCAAGTGGAGCTCCATTATGCTAGCAGACTATTGTTGGACTCTTAAAAGGGATGTTCCTGAGGTACAATATCGTAGAAAATCATATACAACTACCTTTTAGGAGACTGCAGGTTACAATATTCATATAACACATATAATGTTATATGAGCAATATAGTAGAAATTTAAACTACGTGTCACTGAAAAATGTTACGTGATGGAGAATTTCTAAGTACATATCTGAATTCCTTGCAAAAAACTGTAATAGAATCAGACTTTTTCATTTCTGTGACAGAAAATTTTTTTTATTTTGTTGACTAGTGTAGTAGGCCCTATCACACAACGGAAAAGAAATAGAAATAGTGAAGAATTTCGTATACTTGGAAAGTGAATTGGAAGCAAAAGGAGGCTCAGACTTGGAGATTAAACGAAGAATAGCAATGGCAGGATCAACCATCAACAGATTACATACCAATATTTTCAAAAGACATGACATTGGGATGAAAACAAAAGTAAGAATTCTCAACACTTGTGTAATACCAATACTAATATATGGATGTGAATCTTGGACCATAAAAAAGAACTGGAGAAAAAATGAATAGCAATAGAAAATAAATGGCTCAGAAGAATACTAACGATTGGATACAAAGAACATATAACAAATGAAGAAGTTAGAGAGAGAACACTGCAACCGAGCATCTTGGAAGTCATCAGAAAGAGAAGAATGAAATGGACTGGACACATACTCAGAATGGAAGAAATAAGAAACCCAAATTGAATTTTCAACTACAAACCAGAGGGAAGATCTAAAGGAAGACCGAAAAGACGATGGATGGACGGATTGGAAGAGGATCTGCACATGGCAGGACTGAATCTCAATGGAAAAACTGACGGAAGACACCGAATGACTTTGGAAGAAATAGCAAAGGGCAGAGAACTTCGGAGAGATGTCATGGAGAAGCCAATAGCTGGACACAGCTGGAGGATGAAAACCTGACCTGACCTGAGATATAGTAGTAAATTCAAATACTCAGAACGCTTTTTCAATGAAAATCAATGGCCGGCACGGTGACGGATTCTAATATTTTAATGGACGGCAAAGGGGTTAACCGACTAAATTGGCATTGTTATGCAATCAAACCTTTTCCTTCACCCTCGCCCGCCCCCACCCCACTGGCCGGAATCTCAAACACCACTCTGGTCGCTTGCCCAAGGTCCCTCCGCAGTGGCTAGTCTCAAATTCGAACCCGCTACCCTTCGGTTTATTGGCAAAAATCCTACCACTACTCAGTGTTTTATTCAGGCCTGTTAGGAGAGATCCCCCTTCCCCAAAAAACTCTAAAAATCCCACTCAAATTTTTGCACTGAACTACTGTGTCTCTTCCCTCCAGCCTAGTCAATTCCCCCCCTAAAGGCCTGGAGTCTAAAGTCTGTGTAAAATACTGCCTTTACTCCAACTCCTGAGGCTGTGTTGTTATTTTTGTAATCGAAGTTGTTAAGATTAGATCCAGTTGTAGGCCTAAGTTGAAGAAAGGGTAGATCATAGACACCCAATGTCTTCAAATGCCAAGAAATACATTTTTTGTATTTACAGCGACGCCCTCTGTCCTTGGAGGCCCAATATTTATTCTATGGGTGGGCAGTAGGGGTGTTCAAAAAATACAATTTTCAAAAAGTTATGCCTACTGGACGGATTGTCATGCTACTATCAATATTGAATTCAGATACACTTTTTATTTCACATTTCTATGAGATCCTGAGGTCCCTCAAAGGCCTTGAACGCACGAACCCCCAAACCATGGAAAACTGCACAATGATTGGGACTAAATACTTCATAACTCTCTAAAATAATCATAGATATGTCATAATAGACTCATTTTGTTTGTATTATCTTTGGGCCGTGTCCATAGAGTCAGTAGCGTGCATAGGGGATTTGTGGGGGGCGTGGCCCCGGGCGCCGACCAGATGGAGGTGCCAAAATTGACTCGGCGACCTTCATTTTTTTGCTCGTCAAATATTTTTTAGACTTGGCCTCGGGCGCCCACCACTCTCTGCGCGTCACGGCATAAAGTGGCATATGTAAAGGTTCAGCTACTCTGGTGGAACAGCCACCGGATTTTTAAAAAAATACTTTATCTCGCTTGCAGGCGTCATGTCCTTGAATTGGCATTTAGGGCTGTCTGGAAGTTCGGTTAAGTACCAGGACCAGGCAATAGACTGTTTGCCACATTCAAATCAACATGTGGTAGGCTACTTTGGGCAAACAGATGCAAACCAACACAATCGAACTATGCCATTCGCTATGCCTGAGAGAAGTTAAGCGTCACGTTGTCCAGGAGCTGAGAAATATCTGGACACAAAGAGAATCTGGAACCATGCCCCGTGACGACTATCATGAATGAGCAGAGAACAATCTACTCATTCTGGGTGAAACACCTCCACGCGGAGTACACCTCATGAAACCCAGAGGAATACTGGAATACATACGATGTGTTCCAATTGTCTGTATTGTAAATAATACCCCGATTGCTTGGACGCGTCATGGGAATACGATTTCTTTTAAACCTAAGTCTACTTTCTCTCAAGGCTTGTGACTTTGTGGCATTGGTTAGAAAATGACACTTTTGGATTTACTCTCGCGCTACCTCGCGATCCACTAGACTCAGCCCTGCAACCCACTTTTTGATCACGACCCACAGCTTGAGAAACACTGCTCTATTCTGTTGAATGACGAAGACTCCAATCGCCACTCCAATAGCAACACCCGTCGCTATCACTACGAGTATCCCTGTCAATAATAATAATAATAATAATAATAATAATAATAATAATAATAATAATAATAATAATAATAATAATAATAATAATAAATTTAATAATAGCAACAATAGAATAATAACAATAGCAGGGCTTAGTGTGGTTGAGTAGGATCTGCCCTTTGTGTGAGAAAACTGTGATGACGTCACCCTGAAAACCTTTGTTTATTTGCGGCCAATCATTGCGTAATATCGGATTTGCATTTGCTATAGATATGACGTTCTCAAGAACCCAAATAGTTCGGCAAATTTTAACCTGGGCATTGGCTGCTGGGGAGCATAGGCTGAATGTTGGCGCAAAGCATTCTCGGCCGACTGTTTTGCGTCTCATCCAGTCAGTCTGCTATAAAGGCGGGGGTTGCTTCAAATCAACTGATGTTCTGTAGATCGATACAGAGTCGCCAGATTCAGAGAGTTTTTGCCTAACTCAGCGCGGTACACAAGCTCAGCTGGGCTGCGATATCAAAACTGCTACCGCACGGTACCTCAACGGTAGCAGTTTGGTATCGTACAGACAGTTAAACTGTTGCTGCGATAGTGGGACTCCTATCGAAGGTGCCTGATAGGTAGTTTCACAGACCCAGTCAACCAGACTGGGCAGACCTAGGGTCTGATTCAAATGAGCAGACTGTGACTATCACTGAATGAGCAGACTGTGACTCCCATTACGTAAAACGGGCAAGGCATCACATATTAGATAGGAAGTGTCTATTGTGCGTGCTGCCCGCATTTTAACTTTAAAACCGCTGATTGGTCTAACGAATCACGTGGTTAGGGTTAGAGTTAGGGTTAGATTCATTCGATTTTTGTCTAATATTTCACGTAATATTAATTTTTTAAAATTATAACTCTTGCATGTTGATATGCCACTAAAAACACAACTTTACAGCAAATTTGAAAGAAATTTGAAAACTCATGCGCTAATGGGTTAATTAGTGTAGTTATAAGTCTTGGTTTCGAAAAAATTAAATATTTCAACTGTCAGGTGTCGTAGACTATTGTGTAATATACCAAATTGAAGGTCTTTTCATTCTGAACATAAATGATATATTGGTATTTTGTGTTTACAGTACTGGTTTCTAAGTTATTTTGAAATGTATGTGATTTTGGCGGCCATCTTGGAAATAGATGGATATCGCCGCTCAGCCACCTCTGACCAACTCCCACCATCGAAATTGTTATTCTACATACTTTTCTGCTTCCAATGATATATAACACACCATTTCTTAATTAAAACGCCCACGTGACACCACATGCCCTCTGACTAATTCAAGAAAACAACGAAAATATGGTCGCAATAGTTATCCAAAGAGAAATATCACCAGAATTAATTATTGTGAAGTCAAGGAACCAGACGAAGTTGTAATTATGATTAGTTTATACAGCATGAAATGCTATTGAATACGATATATAGATAGGTCTCATGCTATTTAATATTCTGTCATCCAATTGTTGTTTCAATAGTGAGGTAAGCTTGGAAAATGAGAGACGAAAGAGCTAGATCATTAATATGAGGGTTTTTTGCTGAAATACTATTTGGTCACTGGCACTATTGATGATCACAACGATGAGGACAACGACGATGATGATGATTATGACGATGAAATAACAAAAAAGACTTTAAACATTGTAGATAGAAATTCTGTTTCTGGAGATGCTTCCTTGATTGCAACTTTTTATATGAACATGATATTCTAGGCCTATATTTTGGTCTTAAGATCCATGCGCTGACATCTTTAGCGAGATTCTCGTTTTCTTTTTCATGTTGTCATTTTCAGGCGGTCGTGTATTCGTCAATAAAACCGACCACAACGACCTGAAGAAGAGTGCAAAGGTTGATGAAATTCCTTCGTCTGAGATAAGAAGAGACCTTGGATTTGAAACACTTCCATTGGAATCGCGTGAATTCAATTATCTAATTTCAGCCGATTGCTCTGAAAAAGGAAAAAGTGGATCAATTGTTGAAGACAAAGTGAAACCATATCGGTGATCAATGTTTTATTTCAATTATGACGATAACCACAACATACTAGTTTCTTAGCCTCTTAAACCACGTTAAATCCATGCGTCCAGCATAAGCCTGTATGTTGAAGCCAGCTGTGGACACCATATTGTAAACGCGCAACATTACAAGCACCTCAAGACAGAGCACCAGAAAAAACGGCGCCCACCAATCAAAATCTGTATACTGAACATGAATATTGAAAAGCTTTATGGGTCTTTTGCGTCCCCCCAGGATCCGAAATTGCCCGCGTTGGTAAGGCTCCGCCGGTCTGGTCGGAGACTTATGATCCGAAGTGCGTCGATGCCGCACTCCGAAAAAGAAACACAAGCGTAGATTATAGAAGTGCTTATTATTATAAAAAAAGATATACGCTTATACGTCAACTTTACATACAGCATCCAATTCTAAACTAACCTTAGACTAATAACCGCCTTAAAGACCCTCGGGCCCCGCGAATGGCCGCGATCCCAGCCCAGCAACAGCAGCCGAAAAATGCCCGATGCCCCAAGCTGATGACCCGATCTCCAGCCCGCACGACCTCAAGACCGCCCGACCTCAAGACCTCCCGACCTCAAGCCCCAAGACCGCCTGACCGCTCGACCTCCAGTATGGCTGTGCATTCGTTTTTATACCCCGCGGTCGCCGTCTAGCGACCATGAGCGAAATGAGGTTCGTCGGGACCCTGCCCTCTAGCGGCTAGGGGCGAAACGAGGTTCGTTTCACAACTCCCCTTCCTGGCCAAACCGCGTCCCCGCGGCAGAAAAGAAAAAAACGCTAATTATAAAAGCCGGAAAATGAATATAAACTAACACAAAACAAAGTATAAAATACAAGAGCAGCTCAAATGCTGTCAGTGAACATAAGTTTCAATCGTTAATATGTATGGTGGGTCTAACAGCAATAATTGAGTCTATATAAGGCCCGGGATGGCGTCCACCTTGTTTAGAGCAAAGGTCCAAAGCGTCTCGATCTTCAGCTAATGCGCCAGTTGGCGCCATTGACGTCAGCTTCGACCCGAGAGGCCGATCAAACAGACGTAGAGATCGTCCAAGGCGGCTTCGACGTCAGCCGCCGATGCAGGTAGGTGTGACGGCGGGCGGGGTGGTCAACACGACCGATTCTTCCGGTTTCGTGGCCTTTGAGTGTACTTCCGCAACACCCGTGGAAAGTTTCCGTCTCTTCAACAGCACGGCGTCGAATGAGGCGTAGAGTACCCGCCGGCAGTGACGTCAGAAATCGGAAGTCGACTTTCTCCGGCGATCCTAGCAGTCCACCGCGCTGCTCACATGACGTCAAACGCAGAAAGTCGTTATTTCTCAGGCGGCTTCAGCGGTTCAAGTGCCGCTCGCGTAACGTCAGAAGTCTGGAACCGCCCTTTCTTCAGCGAATCCAGCGGTTCAGCCGCCAGTTGTAATATCGCGTCGCCTCAAGTGACGTCAGAGATGGAAGGTCGCTGTCTCTCAAGCGGCCTCAGCAGCTCAAACACCGCTCCTTAATTCCCGTCGTCCACGTGACATCAGTAATCGCCTTTTCTCCAGCGGCCTCAGCAGTCCAAGCGCTGCCCGTTGACTCGCGCCGACTGCGTGACGTCAGAATAGGAGGTCATCTCCTCTAAGCGGCTAGTAGCTTAAACGGGTCGGCTCCATTGGCAACCGGCCTTACATCAGTCTTATACAGTGATAATAATAATAATTGTAGTAACGATAGTCATACAGATAAAAATCACTATAACGAGGATAATAGTCGTAATAATAAACGCAATAATAATAATAATAATTATAATTATCATGAATAAAAATCATGTTTTAAACCTCATCATACAAGATAGGATATATTTGGGTTCTAAAAGAAAGTGGCTACGCTTCCAAATTCGGGTCAACCGGGCCAGTTGGCCTACGTATAATTTTCCATTTACAATGACGTCCTGGCCGTCTACGTGAAATGAAATGCCAAGATTTATCATTAATGGTGGATACGCAATATATAAGCAGGCCTACAGAACGTATCCACGTGCACAAATGGGGCAAACTGGTCGAGCGCCGTCTGCGAACAAGTCTGTCCCTTACTGTAATTTGCCAGCGTCGGCGGCGTCGAGATTTAATTGCTCTACCATCCCGCGGACCGCGCCCGGCTGAATAGCCAAAGGGCATGTCATCCCCGGCTCTCTCCCCCACCCCCACAACGGAAGGAACGCTCGGACCTTGATCTAGAGCAGGTGTGAAAATCTCTTCGGGTTCTATAATGGAGTCAACAGTCTTTTGTACGTCCGCGGCCATTTTATTTACGTTGATCCCCCGCTCTTCGACGTCGGATTCCGAACCCATTGACACTGCCGAAGTCTTTACGACGGGACTTAATTCACCCAGCACCAGATTCTTCCCTAGATCAATGGGCCTATTGTTTAGATTCACTACCTCCACAGCCGACACGGGGAAGGGGTCGGCGTATAACGACCGCGCCAAATGGACCCCTGGTTGGATCTGTCTATTTTCCAACAGCCAATTCTTATTCTGTAGTCCCGCCGAATTGCCGATTAGAATTTTCGATAGTATTAAAGTTTGAGATAGCGGCCGTAAAGTCACAGATTCATTCACTTGTATTCGTCGGGCCCAACGAGCGCCATTCTTTTTGATCAAATTAATTCGTCGTCGACCGCAATGCAAAACGCCTCTTGAAAAATTCATGTTACATCTCTGGTCGATCAAAAATTCTGCGCCCAAGATAACTTCCGAAATGGCTTCAGATACAATAAATTTGATTTTCGTCTTAAACCGATTTCCCAGCCAAACGGTCAAGGTACATTCACCGCAAACATTAATTTTGGATGCATTGGCCGCAAATAAATTTCTGTTCGACGGCTGAAGTTTTACGTTTTCGGCGAAAGAAGCTGGCAAAAGATTTGACTCGCTGCCGCTATCTAAAAGAAAGAGCAGATCGTGATTGTTAATTAATCCTCTCACGTAAAAGGACTTTGCGTTGCGGAAATTTTCATGCCGACCGGAAGAGCTATGGTTAACTTGGCTTTTAAAATCTCTATCGCTACGACCCCTCGGGCACTGGCGTCTAAGGTGAGAAAGTGATCCACACCCAAAGCAGCGTCGCCCTCTGCCGGAACGATCGTCCTGTCTATCGCGAAAGTTCGACCGGAAATCGCCGGAATTGGTCTGTCTTGTGTCGGCGAAATAGTCCCTATTTCCTGAGCCGTAGGCCTGCGTGTCGCCGTCAGTCGTCGGCACGTACCACTTGCCGTCATCACGTCGCGGCGCAGGGTACCAAATATCGCCACCAGAGGGCGCCGTGTATTGTCGGCCGTCGCCGGCGGCAGTCTCGCACGAGTCGGGTTCTTCAAATCTGACAGTCGGTCGGCGATAGTCAACTGTCGCGCCGCCGCTAGATGTCGCTTCGCGCATGCCGGCCAAAGATGTTACCGCTGCCGCTAAATTTTCAAACCGGGTTTCGATAGCGCGTTGCCACTGTTGTTGGCTGTCCTGCTGCAATTTCAGCAATTTGTCAAGTTTTTCAGCTATCGGGTCGGCCGATACTGTATCGTACTGTACGCGCCTTATTTTACGAAACGGCCGAAAGCGGTCTAATTCATCGTCTTGCATCTCTTGATAGGCCTGTAAGCGAACCGCAATCTTAAAGGCGTCATCTAATGACGATGGTTCCCTCTCTTTTATCTTGAAAGCTAAAGTGCGATTATGTAGCGCCTGTACGAAAGAATCGCAGGCGACCATTTCTGTTGCCGCTGACGTTTCAAACGGAAAAGCCAGTGACGTGGGACGCCGAATATCATGTAAGAGATCCGGCAGCGATTCATTATCTCGTTGTCGGCGGCAGCCCAGCTGCGATCTAAACGAAGCCGCTTGTCCTTCGGAACCGTAACGCTGACGTAAGCGTGCGACTAAACTGTCGTAAGTCACGTGACTTTCGCTCCCGTGGTCCCATAGAAGTTGAGCCGGGCCCCCCTCAAGAGCACACTGTAAGAAGTCTGCTTTTTCGGTGTCGTCCCACGAATTATGTCTCGCACTTATTTCGAACTGACGAAGAAACGTCTCGATAGGCGTCTTGCCGTCGTATTTGCCCGGTTTTAAAATGCATTTTTTAGCTTTAGCCGGCAAATAATGATCGTCTGCATTCCGCGTGACAGTCGGTGGGCTTCGATGGCGCCCTTGTATATCGAATAAAAAACTTCTGTCGGCGTCAGTGCAACGTTCTTGAAATGGTCGCGTCTCTGTGACGTATTCGCGATGTCGTCGCGAGTCCTCTCGAATATCTCGGTCAAAAAACCTGTCTCGTAGCCGTATCTCATCGGCGTCGGCAGAAAACTGCGAAAATTGTCGCTCATCGCGGCGAGTTCCGCGGTTAAAAACGCAATCGCGTTCCCGCATGTCGGCGGTGCCGGCTAAAAATTCGTCAGTCTGTGGCGCGTCGCCGTAGTGGTCGAGTAGACGCCGCTCGTCGTTCCGACGCGTCTGGTCTCTAAAGTTTTGAAATGCCGGACGGTTGCCGGAAGGCGCAAGATTCGAACGAGCCGCCCGGTCGTCAAGTCGTCGATCACCCGTCTCTGGACCGCGTGTGTCTCGACTGGATGTGTGATGATGTTGACGTGTTTCGTCCGCAGGCAGACTTCGTCTGTTACTGGGACTATGAGGTGCCGCCGAACGATAAGACAAGTCTTCTGTCGGGACGTCGGAGGCATCGTCTGGCGGGGGAGGAAATGCTCTCGACCGATTGAAACTTATATCAGGGTCGTCATCAATGTCCACAGTCACATAGTCGTTTCGTGACGTCATTTTAAACGCAAAATCACTGATCTATGCCGAACGACTAGTCACAAAATATCGAGTCTGTGCTCGTACAAGGACGGCCGAAAATACTAGCCGCTAACGTCCTTCGTCAAAACGAAAGAAAACTGGCCGAGTCTGTCTGCGCTTTCGCAAAATAAATGCCGGTCAGACGCGCGTGCACCGCAAACAAAGAAAATGAAGTAAAAACTGCCGTTCGTACTTACGTAAACTTCTGAAACGGAAACCGCGTAGCCGAATCGATCGACGCACCTCGAACAGACCCCACCCTCTGGTACCAATGAAAAGCTTTATGGGTCTTTTGCGTCCCCCAGTATCCGAAATTGCCCGCGTTGGTAAGGCTCCGCCGGTCTGGTCGGAGACTTATGATCCGAAGTGCGTCGATGCCGCACTCCGAAAAAGAAACACAAGCGTAGATTATAGAAGTGCTTATTATTATAAAAAAAAGATATACGCTTATACGTCAACTTTACATACAGCATCCAATTCTAAACTAACCTTAGACTAATAACCGCCTTAAAGACCCTCGGGCCCCGCGAATGGCCGCGATCCCAGCCCAGCAACAGCAGCCGAAAAATGCCCGATGCCCCAAGCTGATGACCCGATCTCCAGCCCGCACGACCTCAAGACCGCCCGACCTCAAGACCTCCCGACCTCAAGCCCCAAGACCGCCCGACCGCTCGACCTCCAGTATGGCTGTGCATTCGTTTTTATACCCCGCGGTCGCCGTCTAGCGACCATGAGCGAAATGAGGTTCGTCGGGACCCTGCCCTCTAGCGGCTAGGGGCGAAACGAGGTTCGTTTCAATATTCATGATGTGAAGGTCAAGGGCAGCTTAACTTACCCCAACCTAGACATGTTGATCGTTAATTCTACGGCTGGCTATTTTAATGCGAATTATGAGAAATATCTACCGAGAAAATGCAAGAGTAACACAGATGTGGTATTTTCAAATATTTAAGAAAAACAAAAGTCTTTCCTTCAACGTTCACACATACAATACAAAACGTCTCTAATAATAAATTTAAATGATAGTCTATCCCTATCCTACCTAGAGGCTGGTCAATTCAATATAATCGAATTCAGTCACTTCCCTCCCCAGTTGTAGGTGACGGATCTGATTCCTCCATAGCAGAGTCCCTTCTCGTGGATCTTCCTTCGGATTTCGATCGGCAGATAGCAAGCAGTCTGCGTCCTGGGATGAATCTCCATGCACTTCTGAAAGATGATGGTTCGGCGTAGACGTCCTTCGAAGGAACTAGGAAGATTCCCTCGCTCTAACTGTCCTCAACTTCACGAATGAATAAACGACGATCGATTGTCCCTCGATTGTGCCAACACCGCGCGTTCGTGTCGTACTTTGACTTCCACACCCCACTCTTCAGACGTAATCCTCCAATATGTATTCTTTTACAAGAGTTCCGATGAACTTTCCGATTTTTATTCTCTTCGATGAATTCTCCCGTTCTTCGTTGTAATTGTAAGAACCCTCTTTTTCGCCTTTCATGCCGAGATATAGAAGACGAATATCTCCTTCACCTGCCACTCCACGTATTGGATCCTTCTCATTGAGTGAAGGAAACTCCTCTAGCCCCTCCCTCTTCTCTACTATCCTATTGTGACCAGCCTCGACCAGCCTCAATTAAAATATAGACTCTTTTCTTAATACAAAAGATTTTGAACATATTGAGACCTTCACACATGAAACGTTTTTCATTGGCTGCTGCTCTGTCTTGAGGTGCTTGTGCAACATTGCGTTTGCGATAGGCGACATCCAAGGGTGATAGCATTCGAATCGAATACTGTTTCATTTAATTTATACTGAAATAATTGATTTAAATAATCGTCGAACGTTTGCTAATCCCAGCGAGATTGAAAAATTTCGCAACTTTTGAATTGTTGAGTCCGTTTTCAAAGCCGGGCTTTTCTGGGTTTTTTTAAAAACGCAATCTGGGCGGGCTTTTTCCTATGTTTTGCGTAAAACATATGGCGGATAGGCTCCGCCCACACGCCTCTAGCTGGCTTCAGCCGTCAAGCAGGCCTGCTTAGGCTCATATTCTGTCCTGTGTATTATTGTTCCAAGGTTATATCACATTATTATTGTCTGGATATGGCTGCTATATCAATGATTTGTTTGTTGGATGTTTATTGTATGCTGATGATATCTTATTGGTGTCACACTCTATATCCGGCATGCAGCACATGCTGGATATTTGCACCAATGACTTTGTGGATTTGGATTTGAAATTTAATGTGAAGAAATCTATGGTCATGAGGATTGGGACACGTTGTAATATCGTATGTGCTGTATTGGTCCTGGATGGTGTTGCCTTGCCATTTGCGGAAGAAATTAGGTATCTTGGAGTGACACTGAAAAAGGGCAGGCACTTCGGGTTATCTATTTCGGAAGTTAAATTAAAATTTTTCGTACGTTTAATTGCTTGTATAGTCGCAGCAGAGCTGCCGCTTCTGAATTGATATGCGTTAACCTGGTAAAGAGCTATTGTCTACCTATTGTATTGTATGGCATGGAAGCCACATGTCCAAACAAAAGTAATCTTAATGCTCTTGACAGACTGATTCAAGTAGTTGTATGCAAAATTTTTAAAACATGTGAGGCAGATAATGTTGAGTATATCAGAATCCTGACGTGTTTGGATAGTATGCATGCTATTGTAGAAAAGCGACAAGCATCATTTGTTAATAGATATGAGAAGAAGCCACTGTACTTTGCTCAGTGCATTACTAGAATTTGTCTGAGGGCAGAGGCTGTACTGTGTAAAGTTTGTGCCTAGTTTATTTGTTTATTATTAGATTTGTGTTTATTATTATTATTAATTAGTAGGCGGGAGACAGAATATCAATTAACCCTCCTCCCCCCCAATTTCTAGTGCTATATGGGAAAAGATTATTTCCTCCCCATGATGTTGATGCCGCATTCACTTGTTTCGGATGACGTATTTTTGCTTGTCATGGTATTTGGAGAGGGGAAAATAGGAAGATGCCCTTCTTTTTTGGTCAAATGGCGACGCAATGCTTCATAACTGAATACTTGGTCCCGAGGCAAAAATCCTGATGATCATTTGGCATGTTTTAGAGTAGAATCTGAAACAAAATCGCTACAACCTACCATTTAAGGTTTATTTTTTATGAAATTCTATAGCGCCAATTTCAATATCCACGCTGCGCCAATTGAATGTACTTTACTTCCATTCCACAAAAGAACAAGTCAATCCCAGAGAACGGTCACAATGGAAAATGGGTTTGCAGCAAGACAGATTTGCCTTAGACACAGGCTATTTCAACTGTAGATTAAACGCCAAGAAATATTGTCTGAAATTGTCTATGTTACCTACTTCTCTCAAAGCGCTATATAAATTCACTATATATTATTTATTTGTTATTCTCAACCTATAACTGCCTTTTCTCATCCACCGTTTCTATGTCTCAATCGCAGATTTCGTACATTGCAATTATGGCGTCGCCGGTGACGTCATAAGCGTTTCTCGATTAGTTTCCAGATGTTTATCTAGCAGCTGTTCGCTGTCTTTAAATTAACTGAAACCGTTTTTTTCTGTCATCTGTCGACTGATGATCCTGGATTGTTTCTTTGAAGGTTGTTTTTTTCTGGCGTTGGGGCCCAGGGTAGCGGCAACGCAAGCGGCAAAGAGCAAATGAGATCTAGAAACAACCAAAATTAGATTGCATTCTGCGATTCTTTTGCCGTCTGATCTCTGACCGAGACGCGGCGCAGATCTTCACCGTTGGCGCCTCAAATTATTTCTTTGTCTGGAACTCGTATACGACTTTGGACAGAGAGATTCTGCAATATTCTGCAATTGTTAGTATTGTTAATTATACGTATGCATCATCGGCCCGGACCCCTCCAGCAGAGCCGGCGCGTGGGGCCTGCGAGGCCTGCGGCCGCAGGGGGCCCCGTCAGCCACGGATATTTAAGAGTTTTCATTTTTCTTATTCTTAAGTTATTCCAAGTAATTTATTGTGGAGAAAAGTTTAAATTAGAATCAGTGGCGTAACGTGGGGGCGGGGGCACTTCGCAGAATACCCCCAGGCCCCGGAAGAGAGGGAGCCCCGAAGAGTGGTTGCAACTTACTAAACAGTAAATATTTATTTTTACATTTTACTACGAAACACGTGTGATGACCTTTTCTGCTCGTCAGCAGTGGCGTAGCCAGAATTTCCAGAAGGGGGGTTGAAAAAAAAGTTCATCGATAACCGCCAAAGGGGGTTCAACCCCAAAATCGCTAAAAATCGCCTAAAAATAAAAATTGCATGGGAATACATAGAACAATTTTTTTCGTGCCGCCCAAGGGGGTTTTAACTCCCAACCCCTCCCGTGGCTACGCCACTGCTCGTCAGCACTATATGAAGGGAGGCGCCGAGGACGATGTGACGGGAGCGCTGAAAATGCAGGACGGGAAAATGACGGACGCAAAAATAACAATAACGTGAAAATGCAGGACGGGAAACTGACGGACCAAGTGGCATGGCTTGAAAATGCAGGACGGGAAAATGACGGACCAAGTGGCATGGCCTGAAAATGCAGGACGGGAAAATGACGGACCAAGTGGCATGGCCTGAAAATGCAGGACGGGAAAATGACGGACCAAGTGGCATGGCCTGAAAATGCAGGACGGGAAACTGACGGACCAAGTGGCATGGCCTGAAAATGCAGGACGGGAAAATGACGGACCAAGTGGCATGGCCTGAAAATGCAGGACGGAAAATGACAGACCAAGTGGCATGGCCTGAAATTGCAGGACAGGAAAATGACGGACCAAGTGGCATGGCCTGAAAATGCAGGACTGGAGCAAATTAATTATATACTAAGCCGAAAAACTAGTGCCGATGACTAAGGATAGGCTTCGGGAGTAGATGTCTTAAGCGATAGATGTATCCAAAGTGAAAAACTGTGATGCCGAATAATCAATAAAAATGCTACATATAAGAAGGCAATTAACACATAAGCATCCTCAAGGAATTTAATTTTTAAAAACGCAAATAGTAATAAAACGAAGCATACATATAAAAACGATAGCAGTAGAATGTCAAAGGCAGACCTAACATTTAAAGTATTGCATTAAAACTAATCCATTTAAAATTATTGCATTAGAACTAATCCACATAATTAATCCTATTGTCGGCGGCAGCAGCGATAGCAGCAAAAACTTTCCTGCTGAATAATCAACAAACTAGCTACCTATTGCAGCGCAACTAACACATCAGCAACTAGAAAACATATACTAAGAAAAGTTCTAACACGAAATAGACATGTAAAGACTATAGCAATAGCATAAAAAACACACTCAGGGAACTATGAGTAAGGAAAGCTACTAAATATCTGTCAAAAAGGAAATGAGCGGAAATTCTAGGATAAACTAACTGTAACACAGTGAACGGAAAAAACTAATTAAACATACATACGCAAAACCATGTCAATATGTCGCAGTCTACATAGCCATGTTTAAAAATCCAAATGGCGCCAAGTAACACAAAAAGGCGATTTATTAGTTTTCTTATTACGTGGCATTTTGTCGCTCACTTCTGTAGGTTATAACATTTTATATTTGCAATTTGCTGACCATTTAAAAACGTCCCTTTTATCATTGTTATGTCATCATGTATATCGAAGTGGCCTGCCATTTGGTCCGTCATTTTCCAGTCCTGCATTTTCAGGCCATGCCACTTGGTCCGTCGTTTTCCAGTCCTGCATTTTCATGCCCTGCCACTTGGTCCGTCATTTTCCTGTCTTGCAATTTCTGGCCGTGACACTTGGTCCGTCATTTTCCCGTCCTGCATTTTCAAGCCATGCCACTTGGTCCGTCATTTTCCAGTCCTGCATTTTCATGTCCTGCCACTTGGTCCGTCATTTTCCTGTCTTGCAATTTCAGGCCATGCCACTTGGTCCGTCATTTTCCAGTCCTGCATTTTCAAGCCATGCCACTTGGTCCGTCATTTTCCCGTCCTGCATTTTCAGGCCATGCCACTTGGTCCGTCATTTTCCAGTCCTGCATTTTCCCGTCCGGCATTTTCAGTCGACCCGATGTGACGACCTGTTTTGCTCGTCAGCAGCACTGGGGACCCCAAAAGTCACGCTACGCCACTGATTAGAATTGCTGTGGCACAATCACTGTGTTTCTATGCTTGTGTGTACACCTTAAAAAGACCGGTTATAATCATAATAATTTCTCCATTATTTACATGATGACGTGCTTACTTATTAGTGGAAATTTCGCAACCATAAATAGGCTGCGTTGAAAGTTTAACGCGAATGCGTGCACTCCGTACGTACAGGCACATTGTATGACTACTATGTAGCCATGGGCGTATTTAGAAAGGCTTAAAGGGTATGCTGAAATTTAAGAAGTTCGAAATAAAACTTATTCTATGTTCTGGAATAACATATAGATTAAGTTTATTAATAACACCACCTGTAAAGTAGGCCTACTGACCGTAAATTTACTACAACTGAGTTAAGTTCAATCGTCGGTCTAACAGTTTTTAAGTGTAACAGTGTCTTTGTAATCCTACATTAGGCCTACATCTAAATATTACATTCAAAAATCGAGTCGACGTCTGCATTTGGAAAGTTCCTCTGTCCAGTGTTTAATCTAGGCCGTTTCCGGGGGGAAACTACCCTTCCCCGGAAATTTCAAATCCCCCCGGAAATTTTGGCATACTACGTGGACTAACAGCAGCCCCTAGCAGAATTCCCCCGGCTTTGTTAGTTTCCCCCCGGAGTCCAGGAGTCTAGATTAAACACTGCCTCTATCACACTGTCGTACAGCAATAGTAGGCCTAAGTCTTTGTTAACAAACAACAGGCTCAATCCTTTCAGTCTTTTTTGCTCAAATTAAGTTATGAAGCAAAATCCCCTAAAACAAAATTTTAAATATGTTGCGGTGCAACCGAAGAGAATGACCAAAGGCCAAAGACCAAGGGGGTACGCTATGGATCAGGAGCATACCCCCTAAATACGCCACTGTATGTAGCAAACAAATTTTATTTTAAAAAAAACTTAGCTTTGCTAACACTCTGCTGTCACTGATGTTTTCGGATTGACCAGGTTCTAATTCAATGTGGATTTGATGCGCCATCGGTTGATGGCCTGCGCTTTATGAAAGTGACACCATAGAAGATTATATTTCATTGATTCAATTTGATTGACTGATTTACAACTTTACAAGAAATTGTCAGGGCGTATTCTTCTTTGAGTGCATTATCGTGAACAAATGTTATTTAACTTTTGGCTTTAAATTCTTAAGATATACGGCATGTATAAACGCTATACATTGATTGACTATAACTTTTGAACTTTTTTGCTTGTTTGAACTTTCTTAAGACCAGAAACAGACGATGCAGTTAACCCGTATAACACAGAACAAGATCGGCAAAAATTAGTTCAACCGATCAGGCTGAACTGCGGCTCAACCAGAGCAAATTCATTAGGTCTGCGTCTATAGGCATAGGCCTGTAGGCTGTAGGTCAGAGGTACTCAAACCGCGGCCCGCGGTCCACAATCCGGACCGCGAGGGCGTTTCTTGTGGACCGCCACAGCTTTCTGCGTTGTGAGATATTTTGAGCCCAAAGATTTTCAACACTATACAGCATCATCGTCTGCTTTCATTCCTTAAAAATGTGTAGGCAGATTTGCAGATTTGCAGATTTGCTGCTTCACAATGACGTCCAGTGGCGGCTCCACCGGGGGGCCAGAGGGGCCGTGCCCCTCTACTGAGATACTGGCCCCCCAGTTGAAACCCTATACTATATATATGTACTATATATATACTATATATATACTATACTATATATAAAAATTTACCAAAAAATATTTAAAATTTGCAAATTTGCCAAAATTGGCCCAAAAAATTTCGAAAATTGCAAAAAAAATTGCAAAAATTTCAAATCCCCCCGGAAATTTTGGCATACTACGTGGACTAACAGCAGCCCCTAGCAGAATTCCCCCGGCTTTGTTAGTTTCCCACAAAATTTGCACAAATTGCTAAAATTTGACTAAAATTTGGCAACAAATTTTCTCGCCTCCAAGAAAAGTGTGAAATGACGCTACTGTACTTAATACTACATACCTAACAACAAATGGTTGGCCTCTCATGAATAGAAATTGCCACCCCAACGGCCCCCACTTGCCGAATTCTGGAGCCGCCACTGATGACGTCAGGTGCATTTTAAAATTTAATCTTGTTTTACGTTGCCTTGGTTCAATTACAACAGTCTATTAAGAGGGCCCGTAGTTACTCGTAGTTGCCTACTATACTGTAGCTGTCGCAGGAATGATTGGACTTCCCTTGTAACTACTGGACCCACACGAATGATGGAAAACTGGATGTGGACCGCCATCAAAAAAGTTTGAGTACCCCTGCTGTAGGTGCTCGTTAAAATTAGATTATTGATTTTTTTAGCGACAAGAGTGTCTGCCAAGATAGAAAGCCGTTAATAACGTTGCTCACGGATTCTCGCCAACTCCTCTGGCTACAAACGGTGACGGCGGCGACGACGACGACGACGAGTGCACAACGGTGTTAAAATTTATCTCTGTGACATGTCGATTCGTCTAAACAAGGCTGACTTCCAAGTGGAAAGACGAATGATGCCTAAATTTACTGAGAATGAAGTGAGGAAGCACAATAGCGAGACGGATATTTGGATAATTTACCGAGACGGTGTTTACGATGTCTCAGAATGGGCGCAACGCCATCCTGGCGGTTTCAAAGTACTTACGGATAAAGCAGGACAAGACGTGACGGACCAGATGACCGGTTGGCCTCACCGACATTCTCAGATTGCTTTTTATAGATTAAATGATTACAAAGTTGGAACTTTGCTAAGAAATGACGAGGAGAAAAGTCGAAAAAATGTCGAAATGGTGAACGGAAAGGTAAGGTGAACTAATTACAATTCCGGCCACTTTTGAAATACTATTTAAGCCAATAACTCTTGCTCATTCTGAATGCCAACCTTCTGTCTTCTTCATTGACTGACATGTTCATGCTGCCAGCATCGTCTATGCTTTCATGAACACATACCTTATAACTGGGATATTAATAGTTTTAAAATTACTTGCTAAAAGTTTAACTATTTTTGAAAAGTTAGGTTAACTATATTTGAAAGTTAGTTTGCAACTAAAAGCTTAACTACTTATTTTTAGTTTATGTTTAGTTGTAGCTAAACTAATGGCCTTTAAGTGACTTCACTTGTTGCTTCAAATTGACCACTTCTTGTGGAAGAGTTTCACAATGTAAGCAGACAGAAGGTTAGCATTAAAGATGGCCATTCAGAATGGGCAAGAGTTATTAGTGGAGTGCCTCAGGGTTCAGTGCTTGGGTCATTGATTTATCTAATATAATACTACGTTGGTGTTGGGTCCTGCGCCCTTCGAACGCTTATACAGTAAGTCGCTATTTTGTATTGCCCCGTTTATCCTCCGTCCAGAGACTATCCTGAGCCCGCATTTAGCATTGCTTAGTCTGCAGTTTTATTTTAGCTGTGTCTTTTACAATAAATCACATTTCTCCCTCCTCCCGAAAACAAGGGAAATGCCCATTCCTATTCTAGAACGGTTAGTCGGCTATGCCAAAATGCCTGGTCTGGGGCGATAGCGACTTAAAAAGCAATGAAAATGAAAATATTCTGAAAACTACGGGGTCGGCTACGCCTAATGTCTGTTCTGGGCGGTAGCGACTTGACAGCAATGTCAGAGTCAGGTAATAGGAGACTCTGAGACGCTACGCTTCAGTAGCGCTGAACTTTGATGATGCTCCAGTGTTTCACACAAGAGGGCGCCTTCCTTCAAGAGGCGCTGAAGCAGTTCGGAAAGCTCGACGAACTGGCGGACACACGTCACGAAGTATGTCGCTGATGAGCGGAAACGGGAAAGTACACCGGCAGCGGAAGTGCGGTGTCTGTTGAACGTCGTTTCCGGTTGTCTGAGAACCGAGGCGGTGACGTCAAACAGGCATCGACTGTCGGCGCTGCTCCGAGCGCGAAACACGGCGTCTGCTTTCAGCAAACGCGCCGGAAGTCGTGGCTTCCTGAAGATGGCGTCGCTAAGGAGAGCGCCGATCTTCGCTTTGACTGGGCGAGCCGATCCTGAGAACAGATCGGTCGCTGTGGCGATTACCACACGCAACACTGGCGCAGCGAGGGCGGCTGCAGGCACAGTGAAAAGGATGGACGCTGGTAGACCGGAAGTGTTCGACGGTGCTACAGTGGAGACGGAAGTGCACGTCGCTGGCTTCGCAGTGGAAGTCGCGGCATGCTCAACGGGGGTACTCGACGTTGACATACCGGAAGTAGTCGACGCTCGTAGACCGGAAGTGCTCGACGGCGCTACAGCGGAAATGGAAGACCCAGCGGACTGCGCTGATGAGACAGGTGTCGCTGAGAACACATCGGGCGTCGCTAAGGCAACGGACGCCACCGATGACGTAGAAGACGACGTTGGCGGGGCAACGCTCGTCTCTGATGACGCATCCTCTGGTCGGCCATAGGCGGTGGCTGCGGCGTACTGGAGCCCGGCGATTGCTGCTATTGGCGCGGCCCAAGGTCGGATGCAGGCGATGATGACCTTGCTCGAGGCGGATAGTCGCTCGAAGGTCTCTGCCACTGGAGCGATCCACGGCTGGAAATGACTGGCGGCGCGGCAGACGGGCAGGCTTCGGTGTCTGTCGTCTGGGCCTCGGAGTTCATTTCTGGTGATGTCCAGAGTAACGCTGCGCTGCCCTGAACCGGCAGGCAGAACATCATGGTCGCTGAGGGACGCTCTGATGT
>JACLAT010000112.1:82500-147150 GCA_018105865.1 Metaphire vulgaris
TGTAGACTACTTTGATGCGCTAAATAATTTTTGACATTGAGACCGTACTTCCGGCCGCTTGTTGTAACTTCCTTCCTATGTTCGATATTAGCGAGAGAACATGTGACTCGTTCTTAAAGACACTTATTCATTAAATATATCCTTATCCTTTTTGGTGCTAATAATAAAACTTTATGCTTTAAAGAATTACTATTCTAACAGTTGCAATATTGTTTTTGGCAAGTTTTATGGCAGCCAAAATATTCAAAGGATTTTAAAATTATTTCCTAGAGTCAGAGGCGTAGCCATGAATTTGATTTGGGAGTGTATAAATATTTTGGGTGGGTATAAATCTTAACTATAAACCACATTAACCATATAAACCACATATAACCACAAGTAAATCACATAAAAAACTTTAAGGTAGACTGATTTTTTGAGAGGGTATATATACCGATATACCCCCCGTCGCTACGCCCCTGCCTAGAGTATGATTATCTTCCCTCTCTGAATGTCTGTCTGTCTGTCTTTCTGTCTCTGCCTCTGTCTGTATGTCTATGTCTGTTTGTCTCTCTCTCTCTCTATTACTAATGCTTCTGCTGCTGCTGCTGCTGCTACTGCTGCTACTACTACTACTACTACTACTACTACTACTACTACTACTACTACTACTACTACTACTACTACTACTACTACTACTACTACTACTACTATTACTACTACTACTACTACTACCACCACCACCACTACTACTACAACAACTACTACTACTACTACCATCACCACCACTACTACTACTACTACTACTACCACCACTATCGCAACTTCTTAAGTTTCATCAACTTTTCCAATTTGTTTGCACTCTGAGCTGGTGTAAATCAAAGAACTTTGATAACCAGTGTGCGCGTCTAATTAAAGTATTTATTTAATTTCAGGGCAAATGTAAAGAGCGCCGCCACTCCCTCCCCCCGCTTAAAAATGACGTTCTCGATGAACAAGGGGTAATAATAATTAATATTTATGCACTTCTGTAGCACCAGGTCTAATACCCAAGGGTATCAATCGATGGTACTTCAAATCCATCCGCAGAAGACCAGGTCATTCCAGACTCCAGAGATCAGTCAGAGGGAAACAGCAAGACAGACTATGGAGGAAATACTAATTCAAACTTGAAAGAGATGCGTTTTAAGCCTAGATCTGAAAATACTCACTGAATTGGAAGATCTGACAGCCATTTCTAAAGTTGGTGATGTTGCTTCAAATTCGGATTTAAAAATTTTGCGATCATCCATGACATTTGCCAAATTGAACACATGACTACAGCTTATACTGATTTACGACGTCTAAATAAGTTTCTCTCTTGTAGAAAACCAGTCAACAGCGAAGACAGAAGCCCCGCCTAAATCTCAAGGCACTATCGATTGTCCTGACATGCCTTCTTTGTCTGTGGATCTTTACTAGGATCAACGTTTGCTGCTCAGAGTAAATGTTCAATTAATTGATTACATCAAACGATTTCTCTTCGAAAGTCTGACATTAAACTCGTATATTTTTTATTTTCAAAGAGACGACTTTAAAAATTTTAGAGAAATTTTCTGATATTGTTGATTCCATTTGGATTTAAATTTGATGACTAAGGTTGTAATTTTCTGAATAAATGATTGATAAAACAGGCAGCCTATGTGTTACACTGCTAAGTGCTAATTATAGCTAATTTAAAATTAAAATTTTATGAGGTCCGTGAGTCATCACAAAAACTTTTAAGGAACCACCACTCAAGAAATCCTAAAAGTTTGAGAATCGTTGGTCAAGACATGTTGGCCGAAAAATATACAAGTGCCCCTATTCTGGACTCCTGGCTGTGCCACTGCCGCTCAGCGTGTCTCCGTTAGTCGTATGGAGTACGGCTTTGGCATTTGTACGATCTCCAACGGCTGCACGGGTTCGTCGCAGACTTTGTCTTGTCCCACTGGCGGGAAGACTGTAAAGCGCCGAAGAAGACTCGCCAGAGTGAGAAAAACCTCCGTTCGAGCCAAAACTTCACCGAGACGCGAACGCCGACCTAAAACGCACATACATTTCAAAATCAGTCACAGATTGGCATTTATTGGCCATAGGCTAACATGCTTCTCTGTTGTGAGAAAATTTTCCTCGCAATTTAAAAAGAACAACGCACGCTAGTCATACTAAGAAAATTTAATATAGACGCTTGTAAATTTTAAAGCAGACGACACCAGGCAGGCACGCCCGAAGTGGGGGTGCAGGCAGTGTTTATTCTAGGCCCTTTTTGGGGAGGGGATTTCCCCAAAATGAAAAATCCCTCCCCCCAATTTTTATATGTTGCATGGGGAGATGGAAATTTCCCTCAAAAGGGTGGCGACGGGTTTTTTATATTTTTTGGAGAGTGGAAAAATAAGGGAGATTGTCACAGAGCGTTTAAGAAGGAAAAACGGGCAGATATTTTGATATAGGAAGATGACCTTTTTTGCTCGTCAAGATTTAAGATTTTTGAGACGTCAAACCTTGTTCCCCCCAAACATTTCAAAATCCCCCAATGTCAAGGTGGCTAGAATAAACACTGGGTGCAGGGGTGCAGCTGCACCCCCTGAGCAAAATTCGTTCCGACGGGCCTGACACCAGGTATTAGAAGTTACTAGTCGTCATTTCAAGAAAGCTTCGTGTTCTAACCAAGAGAAAATGCAACAACTCGATCAGCGCCAACGACGTTGTTTTCCTTCTCCGGGAATCTCTCCGGTCTAAAGACCTGAGGATCCGCTGGATCATTATGTGCTGCGTTTAGATTGGGAAATACCTAAAGGAATGTGATAAGCATTTAAGACAGTCTCAAATGCATTCAGACGTCCAAATACTGATATCAAAAAAGAGTACTGGGTGGTCATAATGTCTGGTTCACCTTTACGATTTCCAGTAGCAATCACAATTATCAGTCCAGAAATTATTCTAAACTCATAACACTTTATGCCTAAAGAAACATTATCTGCTTACCAGTGTTCCAGAAGAGATGAAAAAGTCCACGAGGTGTGAGTCTTCTTTGCTGCGTCTCGAGCCAAATACTATGTTCGTTGTGATATTCGAAGATACCAGCAGGCAGAGTTGTTTCGGGTCAAAGGATTTCCCTCTGGTGTTTCTTCCAAATTCAACCATTGCTTCAATCTCTGTCGTGATTCTCTCCTCCATTATGTTCTTGTCGCCAAATCCAAATTCTATTAAGACACAGAGAGAATTCCTATTAATTCTTTTCCATTCTGGAGTATTGTCTGTGAATACAATGCCTGTAAACCCATTTAAGAAATGCATTTATTAAATGGCTGCGATTGCGCCGAAGTCTTCGAGCGAGCACCATCTGTTGAATACTATATATCGATGAATACCTTTCTGCTGGCAACCTTATATTGTTGACGTAATTAATGGACAGCCCCATAGGCATGTCTACCGATATTATAATAAGATATTGTCATGTAGGGGCCTACTATACTTTTTATGTACATTACCGAAAGTGTTTCAGAACTCGCTCGCAGACACGTGATCTTCCAAATCATGGGCGTCAGCATAAATTTTTCCAGGAGGTGCATTTTTCAGGTCACTGTTTACTTTTACTAAGGCTAGTATTATATCGATATAAAGATTCATTAGTAATTTTTTAATTTTAAACTTCTTTTTATACATTTATATTTTAATTCAGGGGCTGTCCATTAATTACGTCAACGATTTAGGGGAGGGGGTTTGAAAAAGTTTGACAGTTGTTGACAGAGGGGAGGGAAGTCAAGAGAAGTTGACGTCAACAATTTCACTTTTTACAAATAATCAAAAATATGAAATTTCATGAAATACTACTTATTACAATGTAAAAAAGCATAGAAAAAAGGTCATAACCATCACATTTTGACACTCGACGAGCAAAAAAGGGAAAAATGGTCATAATCGCAAAAAATAATAACCTTGTTATTGGGACCTGTCGTTGATCTTAGGGGGGGGGTCAAAAGTAAGTAAAATCTTGTGAATTTATATAGCGTTTTGGGGCAAGTACAGTTACTATAGTAGTAGCTGCTTATCTTATAAGCTTAATCTTTCCTGAAAAAGCCATAGGCAAGGTTGATTGTCGGCTAGGCAAAGGAGGTCAGTGTATACATGAGGCTACGGAGCCAGTGCAGTAGCCACGGAAAAATTACCTTAACCTCCTGCCTGGGTGCGTCATATATATATGACCACTTTACATTGAGTTTCAGTTAAATACCCAGTTAAGGGGTTAAACAGCTTTTTGTTCGACTATATTTTTACTCATGAAACGGAGAATTTCTCTGCAATTGAGAGTCGAGCGAGATTTGATTTGGTGCTGACAAGCGAAATGGCCCATCTTAATGGGGAGGGGGGGGGGTAGCCAGCCCAATTGGATTCAAATCTTCAAACGAGATAGCGAGGGAGAAACAGAAAGAGACATTTTATTTTTAACAGCCCAAACGAATGCTCCAAAAACAGAGTTTTCGAGTCTCATTTTATGATTTCATGGAGAGTAAATAATTATACGCATCGGTGATTCCAGAGTTCCGCTCCAATTAGCAGATCTCTGTTTCCATAGATACGTCCTATTCATCGTTCTAATCACGATTTGCCTAATAATAGCATTAAACAGTGCGAAAAATATCGTTGCTTCATGCTATTAACCCTTTTTAACCTAGCGTGACCATATGGTCACAGCTTACATAAGCGTTGTTTGTGCTTACTTACTATTATTTTCCAGTTTCGAATCTAATCTTTTTCTAACCAAAACTGTAGACTGAAAGTGAACCCTTCGTTCACATACTTTTTTTCGATTTCTTGCAAATGTTTAGTAATAAAATAATAATTTTTAAAATAACCGTTAAATTTTGTCGTCAATCCAGCCGAAGAAGAGGTATGTTTTTATCATTATTTTTATCTTTATATGTAAAAACGCTTCAAATTCTTTCAAGAGTAACCCTATATGGACTTGAGCATAGTGTAAGAGTAAATTTGTATAGCAAACATTTTAAATTTTTTTCTTTTTGGGTCCGTTTGGTTGCCGTGACCGTTTATAATAATGTGATTTTAAGTGGTTTAGGAGGCTAAGTAAGCCTGTGTGAAAACCACTGATGTAACCATCTGCATTCAATAACCTAGTCACGCTAGGCTTCGGGAATAGCTGCTCGGACGCGCTGGTACATTGTGGACATGCGGACTCACTAGGATTAGAGGGGCGGTTAGGGACATGCTTATTGCTAGAGTTTTGATGTTTGATGTAGGGATTAGGGCAAGGTTAGGGGTAGGGGTTAGGGTAAGTTTAGGGTTGCATCAGCATGCAGACCCGTGCCCATTGCTCTGTCTGACAGCTGAGTCAATTGTTGTTGTAGGTTTTACCAGGGTGCGATTTTTGACCTGGAGCAGTGGGGAATATTTCGAGCATGGGAGGATATAGTTGTTGGGGAAGTGTAGATTAGATTAGATTAGACTACCGTAGTCAAGCAGTTAGCAGCAGTGGCGGCTCTAGAATTTGGCAAGTGGGGGGCCGTTGGGGTGGCAACTTCTAATCATGGGGGCCAACCATTTGTTGTTTAATGTATGTAGCATTAAGTATAGGGTCCCAACTGGGAGGCCACTGGGGGGCAGGCACTCAATAGGGGGGCACGGGCCCCCTGCCCTCCGGTGGAGCCGCCACTGGTTAGCAGCCACTGCACTGATGTTCCGCAGCTTGAATTTCGACTATCATAATCCACTGAAAGGACCTGGTTGTCCTGCCACACCACATGCCAGAACCTTACCCTTTCAATAGAATGTTTTAAAAATAGTATTTAAAAGCTTGAACTCAACAGAACTCAACAATATTAGTGGAATAGATTAATCTTAGTCGAAGGGTGCTTTATAGCCTAGCGTGACCGTATGGTCACGGTCAGTATTTGCTATACTATAAAATATTTCAACAAAATAAGCTCAGTGCTGTCTTCATAAGTTTATATTAATGTGGATTTGATGAAAAAAATTAAAAAAATTTGGGTTAAAAAATCTGGGTTAATACGGGTTAATAGACGCAAATGGTTGTCAGACGATTAATCTACGCACAGTAGTTTTCCCCTCCTCTCCTTCGCCCTCCCTCCCCCACTGTGCGTTAATTGCTATCCTGTGGTCGGCTCATTGTCTTTTTCTGCTTCCGTCGGAACCGAAATGGAGACGACTAAAGATGGCCAGTGTGAGAGAGATCAGAGCGATGATCATCAGAAGTGTCGGCAGAAACTCCACGGCGTTCGTCGCCCAGCCATGCCAACGTCGTTCCCGTGGTCGGCCGTTCGTGGCCTGGGGGACGTCCTGGGCCCCTCGGGATTCCTGGTGAGAATCGGGGTCAGTGACGAACTGGATGTTGTTCCCCGGGGAGATGATTGGTTGGGGGGCTTGCATGGGCGCCATTGCTTCCTCCCATCTCAAGTCGAAGGAGTCGCCGTGGGTCGCCGCAGCAGACACAAGAGATCGCCGACCTCTTCCGTCGCCGTCCATCACCGAAGCCGAGCGAGCAATTGCCCCGCATCTGTAGCCATGGTAACGGCGATGAGAACGCCGTCGTCTTAGTATCGGCCTCAGCATCGGTGGCTGTCGGTCGGCTGAGGGACTGGACGATGGAAAGACGTCGAAGGCATCGCTCCTGCCCTGTGCTGTTCGGGTGAGCCCGGGGCTGTGGCTACGACGGAAGCCATGGCCGCTGTGTGTCATTGGTCCTTGGATTACGCAGATGGAGTCGTCGTTTTCCTCCGTTCTCTCGTCGCTTCCACGGAGTGTGGAGAGTCTTTCGCCGATGCGCTGACCCACTGAAGAACAAAAACGACTAAAAGACAGAGAAGTCTAAAGTCTAAGGCCTAAAAGTCAACGGCCAAAGACTAGAGGCCAATCGTCGAGTAATGCAGAGGTTCTCTTGTAGAATCTAACTTAGGCTTATGTTTTCCAGGAATTCCGATATTCGGCGATCGAAGGGAATGTTTGTCTCTAGCTCGAGCCCTACATCCCACTTTTTGAGCGACTCCCAAAGGGAAAGGGAAAGGTATAGGCAGGGCTAAAGAGCGTCGTCGTCTTCTATAAATAAATAAGTAAAATCTTGCGAATTTCTATAACGCTTTCAAAAGCAGCACCGCAGTAAAGTAAAAGTAAAGGTTTTCACCCGTAGGCTCACGCCCGTAGGGTCCGGTGCTGATCCCCGTATTTAGTAGCCAGCAGCCCATAGGTGGCTAAGCCATACATCGGCGGACGGTGGCCAGTCTCTTCCGCCGAACCTATGGTTACTTTCGCGATGTTGCCATTGCTACTCAATTGATGTTACTATCGCCCTCTAGCGATTAAGGCTGAGTCGACCTTAGGGGCTCCTATGGGATTGAACCCGTGTCGTCGGCGTGCCTGCCCAGTGATATTACCACTCATCTATCTTCCCGCCCCAGGGGAGCCCAAGCACCGCAGTATAGCTCCTTATTCCAAGGCGCTTAATCTTAATATGAAATAGCACTAGCCAAAGGTGTGGGTCAATCAGGCAGCAGTGGCGGTTCAACGGGGCGATGAGTAGGATGCATCCCCCACTGGACTTACTTTTTTGGCTTGTGAAACCTATTTTTGGTAAAGTCTAGTAAAACTACGGGAGGAAAACTGCGGATGACCTTTTTTTGCTTGTCAACCTATTTTTGCGGTAAAAAGGCAGTAAAATTAGGGGTAACATTCCCTCTTGTCGGCCCTTTTCGGCAAAGTTTATTGATTTTTTCCTTCTCTTTTCATCCCCCGCCAACTTCCTATGAATTCATTTCATCCCCCACCAAGAAATCCTGGAACCGCCACTGTCAAGCAGGGTCATTTAATCCAAGGGGTCATTATGGTTAGGATATTGCAGCTATGGAGCAGCTGACCTGATGATCTGGCCTCCTCCTCTTCTCCCTCCTCCGGCGCATGTCGTTGATGGTGATCAGGAGGCGATCTAATGAATTCAAAACCCCTAAAAGTGATTTTCACAAGAAAATATTTGATAATATAAATGGGCGTCTGGAGGGGTGCAAGGGGGCGTGATTGCACCCCCTGGAAAATTGCAAAGCTATGAAAATATTAAACTTACTTTTAAAAAGTAACCTATAGTATTAATTATAGGTTAAAATATGAATTTATATAAGAAACCGATGATCTTCCTTGTAGTGCTAAATAATTTATATTTAGCCCAGTAAATATTGAAAAAATTTATGTGGACGCCCATCAGTGTTTATTCTAGGCCTTCTTAGGGGGAATTCCCCCCCCCCCAAAGTTTGAAAATCCCCCCCCCCAATTTTTTTAGATGTTGGCTGGGGGGATGGAAATTCCCCCCAAACGTGTGGAAAGTCAAACCTTGTCCCCCCCAAACATTTCAAAATCTCCCCCAATGTCAAGGGGGCTAGAATAAACACTGACGCCCATGATAATATAGTAATCGCATCATCTGCTGTTGAAAGACGAGTCTCTGGCGGAAATTGCAGAGGAGATTACGAGAGCGGGGTCAAATGTATTTAGACTTCATCAGATCGATTTTGTCTACCGTTACTTCTGAAACCCCTCTGTCATCCATGTGCTATATAAAGTGTCACGGCAGCTGGAGTGTAGCATTTAAGTCAAACCAATGGAGAACAGAATTTCTAATTGTTGCATTATTCTAAATACATTAAGTTTGTTTAAACAAGACAATTACATGGTGCAAAACTTCCCTCTTACAAATTAAGTACAGGTACAGAGTGCAACAGTAGAGAGATCAGTTAGCAAAGAGAGAAAGAGACAGAGAGACAGACATACAAACCTGTAATTATTGATAACTTGTATCAAAAGTAACATGATACTAAGACCAGTGACCATAGCAATTGCCTCCCAGTTCATTGTTCTGTCTTATCTTTGCAGCAGCCGATAATTTCCGTAGGTCATTCGGTCTTCGACTGCTTTGAGACGGAAACGAGGTTCTGAAATATGACGCCTACTTCTATCTGACGTCATAGAAAATAGATACTTGGAATTACGTCAGCTCATTGTTCAAAGGTATTCGTCACGTGACTCTGATCGTAAGCCACGAGATCTCGCGACTAATCGACGCATGCGAGAATCATGCGTCCAGCATAAGCCTGTACGTTGAAGCCAGCTGTGGACGCCATATTTGTAAACGCGCACCTCAAGACAGAGCAGCAGAAAATGGCGCTCACCAATCAAAATCTGTATACTGAACATGAATATTCATGAGACTTTTTTCATTGGTCGGCGCCATTTCCTGCTGCTCTGTCTTGAGGTGCTTGTGCAACATTGCGTTTGCGATAGGCGACATCCAAGGGTGATAGCATTCGAATCCAATACTGTTTCATTTAATTTATAATGATGTAATTGAATAAAATAATCGTCGAACGTTTGCTGAATCATCCCAGCGAGATTGAAAATTTTCGCAACTTTTGAATTTTTGAGCCCGTTTTCAAATCCGGGCTTTTCTGGGCTTTTTAAAAACGCAATCTCGGCTTTTTCCTATTCATTCATTTCATTCTTGGACGATTTCTATAGCGCTGTAACAAGGCTGAGGCCCACAACAAAAGCGCTTTATGTCTATGTTTTGCGTAAAAACATATGGCGGATAAGCTCCGCCCACATGCCCATAGCTGGCTTCAGCCGTTAAGCAGGCCTTCATAGGCTCATATTCTCTCCTGTGTATTATTGCTCCAAGGCGAGAATACGCTTCCTATCGCATTCGATGCAAATGTCTTTCGTAATCGAGACAGCGACAAATCACACCGCGTGCGCGGCTATCGTGTTTAATCTAGACTCTGGACTCCGGAAGGGAAGCTGACAAAGTCAGGGGAGGAGTCATCTAGGGGGCTGCTGTTAGTTGATGTAGTATGCCAAAATTTCCGGGGGGGGGGTTGAAATTTCCGGGAGAGAAGGGCAATTTTCCACCCGGAAACGGCCTAGATTAAACCTTGCCTGCAGTGAAGGACCAACTTTTGCCGGATGTGAGAGTTGGCCGTATTTAAAAGTAGGCGAATACAGGGACAGACCTAATAGATTTTAACAGGTCATAGAATGAGATGAGCTGAGTTGTGATGTGATGTCGTATTGGCCTTCGTACAAACGACATTCAATTGGAAACAATTGATCAACATTTGCGCCGAAACTACTAAACGTACAACACAGGAGAATATGCTTATTCTTAGCATCTATTATTGTCTTATGTTGTTGCATACAACATCTAGCATACAATATCTAAAAGTCTATCACGATTTGTTTAGAGTGAAGAGAGCAGAAATCAAAAAGGAAACATTCAAACATTAAATGAAAATTTTAAAACACTGAAATGAGCCAGCAAAAGCATCATGTCCATTGCAACAGAAAGTACGAAAGTACACAATGGGAGTCATCATCATCATCATCATCATCACATCATCACCACCATCATCACCAGTAGAAAAGACAGATTTGTTGGGTAACCGACCGTAATAAGGGCAGCCAGTTAATTACCGGGTAAAGTACATTAGATAGTTAAGGGATACGAATAGATGGTCCCAGTCAATCGCCCACAGACAACTACCCTCCATTTACTCGCTCCCGACAAAATCGTCTCGAGGTACATATCGCTCCCAGACGTATCGCCCCAGGTAAAAATTGAATTTTAAATTTAAAGAAAAGTAAAATGCATAGAAATTTAGTACATTCTTAATGCTATCTAAATATCATAAGCTTGATAAGGTCAATAATTTAAAATCAATATACGGATGTATGCAAAACGGAAGAAATTAATGCTACAGAGTAAAATTTGCGGGGACGAAATTTCTACAAAAACGTTTTAAATCAGGGGAGAGACCAGAAAATTCCTCACCGGAATAATCCTTTTACTGACCAACACTTTATTATGAGATAATTAGAGGCCTATTCAGTTCGTAGATGTAAAAACATAATTTTAATTTTCAAAAACATTTGATTTATATTTGATGCGTATTATTATTATTATTATTATTATTATTATTATTATTATTATTATTATTATTGCGAATGACGACCGTCCTCGGCTGACTGCAGCTGAAAAAGACAAAATAGACCTACAGTCAAACCCTGATAGCACGATATCAGATTACATGAATCGTCGGTCAACACAGATCGCTTAATTTGAACTGAACTCGTGGAAGTTCAAATGGTTTCTTCTTTTGACACGGGAGGACGCTGACCTTTCCCACTGCTATGTTTCCCACTGCTATGTTTCCCACTGCTATATTTCCCTGTGCCTTAGAGTTCCGAGGGTTTTGGCATACCCGGTGATGATCATCATTAATGGAAAACCTCTCAAGAGACTTTTTGCTAATTTGCTAACGAATCTTGTGACCCGCAAAACGCGGGTCACAAGATAATTTCTAAGCCAACGATATAATAATAAGCGATAATTCAGGATAAGTATTTTATTTGCTAATACAAGTCAATTATCCGTCTACTGTAAATTGGGAACAACGCAGAGGCATGTGATAGCTAATTATTACAATCGTGACACTGTCTCTAAATGGTGAAACATCAACAGAGAAAAATATTGCTTTAATAGAAAAGGAATTCGTCTGCTTGAGTGTATATTTGCGTGTGTGGTTGTGTGTGTGTGTGAGTATTTGTCAAAAAAGCATCACTGTTCGATTATAGCGTGATATAGTACAAGAGATAACCATTGGCGTAAATTTGGATGAGAAAATAGAAGGCACATCCCCATGCCTTCCCCACCCCATGGTTACCTCTCAAAGTTGGGTAGAGACTCATCCATTATCTCTTCCCAATCCCCATGGTAACCTCTCAAAATTGGGTGGGGCCCATCCCCTATGTCTTCCAAATCCCTATGGTAGCCTATCAAAATGAGGGGATGCTAGAGCCTTTATCCTGATAGAAGTTGGTGCCAATGGGAAAGACACGTTTGATTTTTACTTTCATACTGCTTCGTCATTTAACCCCTTAACTGGGGATTCCGGATATATCCGTCCATTTTTCATTGAGTTACAGTTAAATACACGGTTAAGGGGTTAACTTATTGGCTGGAGTAAATTGAAATTAAAATGAAATTCATTCAACAAATCAGTTATGAGAGAGTCGGTGGGGCAAAGTTAATCGAATGTTAGCCATTTAGATGTCTGCGTGCTTTGAGCGTCAAAATTCTTTCAAGGATGAAACACGTTCACAGAACTTTTCTTTGTCCGCCACAGCTGTTGTGCCTTTGGTTATGCTATAAAACACAATTTCGCGGAAAACAATTCGAAAACAGCAGATATATTTTAAAATTCAGTTGCTCATAATTTTATATAGCGTGAATCAAACGAACATGTATAATCTGATATATCTCATCAACTATCCGTATGTTCAGTTTGAGACAATCGTATTAATATATAGCCAAGGACATTGCTATGAGATCCTCTCCTGGGTTGTGATTTACATACTTATTATTGCTGATTATTCGCTAGGTGGCTGGAGAGCGATAGACGTGTCTTCTTTCGGTTTTAAGTTCTGATGAAACTGTTTGAGATTAAAGATTTATTTAAAATCTAGTTCAATCTTATGTCATCCTGCGACATTACACTGGGACACTTCAACAGCATGAATAACAATTTTCATGAATTATTATTTGTCTTTTCTGCACAGCAAAATAGAACTAGAGGTGCAAATTTACCATATCAGCTGGAACGTATCGAGCTTCGAATATGTTTGAATGCATTGTCGCTCGTAGGTTTTCGCACGTACAGTTGGTGATTCTAATCGCAGATTCCATCGCCATCTGGTGAATAAAGCAGATGAAACGGTCTTTAGAATATTGAAAACTTAATTAGGCCTACGTCTGATTTCGCGACGACAAATGCCTTTTGTCAGTGGTTGACATTTGACGAGGATTTTTGGGATCGGTATGCTGCGTGGACTCGTGGTGCTTTGGATTGACAGTTTTAAAGAAATCCACAGATCTTAAAATTTTCTGTTCTGCTATAAAATTACGGCATGTCTTATCAAGCTTCTCTAAAATGCGCTTGTCTGTCCTAACGCATGGACTTCAGATATTTAATTAAGAAATCCTTTAGGCCTACGTAAAGGAACCCTCAGAAGTCGTTTTACTATTCCTAAAATCTTATTGCTCTAGCCAGTTAGTTCCGAAAGAAATCGAAATTTAGTAGGCCTAGTTAGTGTTGTTTAGAGAAAATCGTTACTCATGGCCCAGAGCTTACGCCAGTGATTATCACATAAAATATTAAACAGTAAAGACAACTGTATTGGCCTACATACAAAGAAGAAGAAGCTTATATATCATAAAGCCGATGACATTCCCAGAAGTGCTGTATGACAGTGAGGTTTGGATAGCTAGAAGTGAGAACAGCAAGAAAATATATGTAATGCAACTGTGGCGTTTGAGATAAATTAATTATGAGAGTATCATGGACAATTAAAAGAACAAACAGATCAATCATATAGAAGGCACCCACCCGGAGATGCCACTAGAAGCCACAATGATGAGACAGAAACAGAGATATTTTGGACATCAAAGATGAGAACCAATGACGACATAGAAAAATAGATAATGCTACGGAAAATGGAGTTAAGTGGAGTGAGAGAAAGACCACGCATACAAGATGGACAGAAGATGACAATACTGTATAAAGAACATAAAGGCTCGCGCTGACTTTGCCAAGACTAAATGCAATTTTATAAAGTAGAAAAAGACTGAAAGAAACTAATCGATGATATCAGCAGCAGTGGATGCCGACTTGATAGAGCAAGATGATGATGATGATGATGATGATGATGATGATGATGATGATGATGATGATGATGATGATGATGATGATGATGATGATGATGATGATGATGATGATGATGATGATGATGATGATGATGATGATGATGATGATGATGATGATGATGATGATGATGATGATGATGATGATGTTAAAGAATGCAAATTGCCTGATAAGAAATCATTCTTCGCCTTTTCATCTTCAATAAACTAAGATAAAATCTTACGGAATAAAGCAAAAGATCATCCACACTTGTCTCAAAAGTTTTTCGTGCATTTAGATTGACTGCTAATAAAAGTTTCTGTCAAATAATGAAAATAGCCTGATAAGAAATCCTTCTTCAGTTTCTCCACTTCAACAAATTAAGATAAAATCTTAACGGTATGGAAATACACGTCAAAATATTGCAATGTCTTTCGCGTAATTCATCTGCACCTGGACGACAGTTCAGTTTTAATCTTCTCGTCTGCCAACATCTGTCGCTTAACCCCTTAACTGGGTATTTAACTGTAACTCAATGTAAAATGGGCGGATATATCCGGGGTTCCCAGTTAAGAGGTTAACGATTCATTTGATATTCAAATTCGCAGATACAATTTTGTGCATAAAGGCAGTTCACTCTTAGTAGGCTAGAGAAGTGTATTCGCCATTTTGAACAGTCATCTCTTCGTCCGGTTTCATTGAAAGCAATCAGCAATGGAGAAGGGAATCTTCTTCTTCGTATGCCACTGGATAAAGATCCTTGTTGTGGTTATTCTTCTGCTTCATGGGATAGAAATGTGTTCGAGTAAGATTCATATTCGTAATTCTAATCTATGTGACTAGCGTTGTTAGTTATCAATCATTTGTTCTGAGTTGTTCATATGTGCCGCAAAACATCATACATGTTTCTGCCATACTGCAGTATTACGAATCGCGATATTCTGAAGATGTATACAATTTTAATTATTATTAATCGGAAATCTGTAGAATCTTCAGTACCTCTCCTCCATCAACGCTTTCTATCTATCATTCGCCGCTTCACTTAGAATTTTATGCAACTATTTCTCGCTTTTCCTTACAGAATATTAACAGATTCACAATTTCATGATTTAGATAAATGCAAAACCTTCTGGGACTGTCCGACCATCTATCACCGTTGCAAAGATAGTTGTTGCGAGTAAGGTTTACGGTGGATGAATTACATATTGTTTACAATTAACTGCTTCTCTCACTCGATTGTATGTCTCATAGGAGGGCATGTAACAGTTGAATCATTCTTATTGCTACACATTAGATAAACTAAATAGGCAATATATTTGAACTTGCTTCAAAAGGAATCATGTAATTCACTTACAATCTACCATATTTCCAGAAGTTGACGATAAAAACGACAATAACAAACTCCAGAGCATCTACAGCCAGTCTATAGGCATTATTAAATGCGGAAATTATAGGCACAGTTATATATTATCACAGTACAATTCATTATGACTCTTGCACCGCTGCTCAAACTTTATTACTAAATTTGCTTTTACATATATGAAAATTTGAAATTGATAGAGAAAAGACGCAAGGTTAGAAATGAAAACCAAGAATAATGGCAGATAGGTGAGTTGGTCTGTTCTGCTGATGTCTTTCCTAATGAATTTTTCAAATTCTTCCTAGGGACTGTCCATTAATTACGTCAACAATTTTTAGGCAGTTTTTTACCTCCCTCCCCTTGTCAACAACTGTCAACTTTCAGTGACCACCCGATAATTATGTCAAGAACGTTAGACCATCCCCCAACTAAGATCAGTGACGGGTCTCCATAAAAAGTTTAGAAGGTTATTATTTTTGACGGCGATGACCATTTTCCCTTTATTTCGTTCATCAAGTGTCATTATGTGATGATGATGATGACCTTGTTTTTTGCTTGTCAGGCTTTTTTCATTGTAATAAATATTATTCCATGAAATGTTCTATTTTTTATCATTTGTAGAAAAATGAATTTGTTGACGTCAATTTCTTTTGACCCCCCCCCTCTGTCAGCAACTGTCAAACTTTTTCAAACCTCCTCTCCCTATTTTGTTGACGTAATTAATGGACAGCCCCCTAGTTTAAGAAAGGACTACTGACGACCATGCTTATTCTCTCTTATGAACGCAATGTATTGATAATTGGCCGACCATTTCATTTAATACAGCGTATTAATATCCATCATGGCACATGGATTATCATCAAAAGCTTGAAAAGAAGAAAGTTTGCATTTGAAAGAAAATTTGCTGTAGAAAATACTCAGAACTAGTTGGACCGAAAATATTAACAACGAAGTAGTATATAAGAAAATTCAGCCAAGGCAAGCCAAACAGAACAGAACATATACAGATATAGAATGAAAGAGTATAGGAAGATCTCTAATGGTTGGAATAATGCGAGATATTGTCGTAGTCCGGGAAATAGCAGTCAATTTAAAAATTAATTATTATGCCGCTGATCATTAATTAGCTTGAAATTATTTGACAGTGATGTCATGGCCTTATACCTGATAGCTTTCGTTCTGAATCTTCTTACCATTTTAGAACGTGACTTCTGATGGCATGTTCAGACACATCCGAACAGTGGCAAAATTTGCTTTCTATCCATTATAATTATTCATCTTCAAATCGTAGCATAGGGCGAAAATCACCAAATTTACTCAACACAGAGTGATGACGATGACTTAAATAAAGTTCACTGAAGGTCCATTATCACAGCTAAACTACAAGCATTTTCAATATTTCCATGCTCGCTCGATACTCCACTGGGAGTAGAAAATGTATTACAGACGCTACAGTATCTGAGTTTGATTGTCAGCAATAAATTTTCTATGTTGACGAAATATCGAATGGACTTAATATGCATCAATTTTTCGTATATCCTACTAAGTGTTTTGCTGTATATCTTTTGCAGGGTCATACGACTCATCATCATCATCTTCTCCTTGTTCCTTCATGAACTGAAGTTAAGGTGACAGCATGAATTTCTTTCCTCCAACCATGTCGATCTTCTGCCTTCTTGACTGCTGCTGATATTTTCATTCCTGTCCACTCTTCCACGTCATCCACCCATCTTCTCCCTGGTCGCCCTCTTCGTCTAGTTCCCGACATCATTCCTTGTCATACGACTACTGACGAAGAAAAGGCAACCCAAAACACACTGAGCTGCTCTCAATTTTTTCAAACATTGACACAATTTTTGACATGCCGAACATCAATTACATTAACATCACTTTTCGTCTTAAATTTTCCGTATTAAAAGCATTTCGTTATTTTTTGACGTCAAAATTATAGCAGCTAAAGTATGAACACGTTTGTCGTCTGTTTGGATTTTTAATCTATTTTCGGGAAATAGTTCGGGAAATGGATTTCGCCTTTACGAATTGAATACCTTTCAAGTATTTGCTTGAACTTATTTGGTAAGCTTCTAAGTGATCGTTTCCGATTGATTTATCATGGCAGTAAAGTATACACTATACAGTGAGTGTGGCGCCGCTGCACTTTGGATTTTGAAAAGCACTGAAATGGCTGCATCCAGGACATAATGCCTAGAGGTACATAGCATCTAATGCATTTTGACCCATGGAGTGTGAAATATTTAAAATGAAGCAGGTTGGTGCCAGTTTTATAGACCTGTTCTTTGGTTAGGGCGACATTGCAACTTAAAGCGCACAGCCCACCTTCGCTCCCAAACTCGCACAACCCCCTTCCTCTTCCCAAACCCCCGTCCCCGCCCGCGACCTCCACATTTTATCCCCACACCTCGGTCTCAACCACAGGTCGTAACCCCGCGAACCAAGACCCACACAGGTTCCGGCCCCAAACCCCCACAACCTCCTGTCTTCCTTCAACCCCTCCTTCCTTATATCAAACCTCATTTTTAAATGGAATAAATGCGATACATGCTGTGTGTTCAGACACACACACACACACACACACACACACACATATATATATATATATATATTATATATATATATAGGTCTTTTTTGTGCTGGAGCGAGGCGGAGCGTCGCTACGGAAAATCCGGACCGCGTTCCGAAAAATCCGAAGACTTTTTTTGCAAAATTAAATCATTAGCCTAAATAGAAAATTTAGAACTATATCTATTGTCCGTATCATTTTTCAATTTTCTGATTACAAATGTGGCATGACTGATGATTTTGTTAATTTGTTATGGTCAGTGTTGTAATAAATACTTCACTAAAGTATTGAAATATTTTCATAAATACTTGGTTCTCATGTAGTATTTAAATAGTATTTAAAAATCCAAATACCGGGTAAGTATTTAAATAATGACAAATAAGCTTTAAATACTTTTTTAAATACTTGATAATGTATTTGACAAATGCTTCGCCACAGCCGTATTTTTGTTATGGAAATGTAAGCTAAAATTATTTCTAACAATGTCAATGTAGGCCTACTTAATGTTCAACTGTCTAAAACCATCAGTAAAGAAAATGTAAAAACGACTGACGAAATAATAGAAAGTCGTGCACGTGAAAATTGCAATGGCTTAAAAGTATTTAAATTTCTTAAATACATCCAAATACTCTATGGTATTTTGGATGGGTATTTCAATACTTTCTTAAATACTGCACAAAGTATTTAAATAGTATTTAAATACTTACTTTACAACACTGGTTATGGATGATCGCGGGCCTTCTCGGCGATCTCCGCATAGATAAGTGTATTTAAATAGTATATATATATATATATGGGCTTCGATGATCACCACCATTGTTGTTCACACCTCCAAGGTTCAGGTTAATTTAAAATGTCGCACGATATACATATATATATATATATATATATATATATATATATACTAGAAAGATGCTCGCTTCGCTCGCAGTGCAGGATAATACTAATCCAATACCTATACCTAATACCCAATCATTGAATTCATGCTGAACAACATTTCAATGATCGCCACCTAGCCAAGCTCTGCGCCACGTAATAATTAGGTCTATGTACGTTAAAATCACGCAACTGTGACCATTTGTGACGCTGTACACGTATTTTTTGTGTACGTTAAAATGTACGTTGCAACTACCTCAGGCTGCGAACAATTGTTACCAATAGCAACGTCGTCCCACGCCCAGCCCTCTGACGCTGCAATGACTCGACTAAACCGGTTCTACGAACAATTGTTACCAATAGCAACGTCGTCTTCGAACATCGTCCACCAACGCATCGCGCGACGTAAGGACTAAACGGTCTAAACCGTCTACCAACAGTCAACCAATCAGAACGCTTGAAGGTAACAGAGAGACATACAGATAAGGATCTTAATATTATATATATATATATATATATATATATATATATATATAGCTACGTGACTACGTCATGTTGACAAGTGACTTCCGACTGTTGCGCTATATATACGAAAATATTTTTTTACAAAAAAGCCTGTATATATACATTACTACGTTTATATATATATATATATATATATATATATATATATATAATGTGTACAGCGTCACGCAATGATGGTTGGGCGGAGCTTGATGAAGTGGTGTCATTTTTGCGTACATACAATACAAAAGTACAACTGTTGCTCGGTGTGAAAAAGCAGCACAGAAAGTTCAGCGTTCAACATCTTTCAGACAAGCCAGTGGGACAGACAGGGGGAAGGCTGCTGATCAGCATGCACAAGAAGCACAGTGAGTTCAGCGTTCAAGAGCTTTCCGACAAGCAAGTGAGATAGAGAGCCAAACTCCTTTGGGGCCATGGCCCAAAAGGGGCCGTATGCCGTACGGAAGTGGCGCATCCTCCGTGGGAGACCAAAGTCCTTTGGAGTCGTAGGCCCAAACCGTAGTCGTAGGGTCCGTTCTGGGATGGATCCCCTGTGGTGGGGACAACACCACCCAAGGATGTCAGAGGAACAATTTTATTGATAATCAAGGAGTCACTTTGCATTTTCAGATTTAAACCATTGCTACATGTAATAATGGGAACGTTTGCTATAAACTGGGTTAGTAAAGATCAGTTAGATCACCCACACTTGATTCAAAAGTTTCTCTTGCATCTAAATTGACTGTTGAATTATGCAAAATACCTTATAAGAATCCTTCTTCAACTTCACTAAATTAAAATAAAATCTTACGGAATGCAAATGAAGTACACGTCATATAATCACCATATTTCGCGCAACTCAGTTGCACCTGGACGACAGTTCAGTTTTATTATTCTCTTCCACCGGTCGCTTGACGTCTTGACGGCTTGACATCTGTCGCTTGACGATCTATTTGATAGTCAAATTTTTAGATTTCGTGAAGACTGCATGGTTTCGTGTAAGAAATAAGTTACCTCGTTCCCTCTTACAGAAAAAGAGTCTTCGCCATTTTGAGCAGACATCTCTTCGACTTGTTCCGTTGAAAGCATTCTGCAATGGAGAAAGAAATCGTCATACGCCGCCGGATAAAGATCATCGCTGTGGTTGTTCTTCTCTTTCATGGAATCGAAACGTGTTATGGCAAGGTTCAAATTCCTAAATCCAAGTCTACGTGTGACTAGCATTATTTGTTGCCAATCGTTTCTTCCGAGTTGTTCATACATGTATGTGCTGCAAGATATTAAACATGTGTTTGCTATAGTATTGAGAATCCTGATATTCTGAAGATGGATACATTTTAAATTATAAATCGGAAATCTGTAGACTGTAGAATCTTCCTCTATAGTTCAGTACCTTTCCTCTATCAACGCTTCATTTCTCGAATTTCAAAATAAATAGGCCTCGCCTTTCTATCATCTTCCTGCTTTATTTAGAAATTTATGCAACTAGTTCTCCTTTTTCCTAACCGAATATTAATAGATTCACAATTTCGTGAATTAGATAATTGCAAATGGAACTTCCACTGCAAAGATGAGAATTACTTTTGCATTGAATGTCTCATAGCAAAGCATGGAACGGTTGAATCAGTCTTATTACTCTACATTAGATAAACTAAATAGACAGTATCTTTGAACTTGCTTTAATAGAAGTCATGCAATTCACTTACAATTTGCCATCTTTCCAGAAGCTGACGATGAAAACGACGATAGCAACCTTCAGAGCATCTACAGCTAGCCAACAGCCATCATAAATGTGGAAATTTAATATATATATATATATATACACTATATATATATATATATGCCTACGTTTTTACAGCATAATTCATCATTAGTGGTTTCTTAGACTCGTATACCGCAGCTCAAACTCTCTTACTAAATTTGCTTTTACATCTATTACAATTTTTAACAGATTCATACCTCTCTGAATTAAGCAGTGGAATGAAAACCCGGAATATATATTGGCCGATAGGTGAGTTGGTCTATTCTGCTGATGTCGTTCATATTTGATCTTCCTAGTTTAAGAAAGGACTACTGACGACCATGCTTGTTCGCTCTTATGAACGCAATGTGTCGATAGCTAATAGGCTTACCATTTCATTTAATACAGCGCATTAATATACATCATCAGTATCTCGTGTATTTTGACCCACGAAGTGTGAAATATTTAAATTGAAGAAAGATGAAGTCAGTTGTATAAACCTACTCATTAGTTAGGTGTGACAAACTCGACGGGATGTAATGATATTAATCTAAAAAATTATCATTAAAAGTGATGACTTTACATGAATATCCGAGATAATGTCTGGTAATATTAATGCCCTTAACTCTGGACTAGTACCAGATGAAAATAAATTAGCTAAAGTAATACCTATATATATATATATATATATATATATATATATATATATATAAAACTGGATCCAAACAGCAAGTATCAAATTATTATCAAACTAGGTGTTTACCCGTCAAAAATGACGGGGTAGATTGGCTGTTTTACCACCCGATTTTGCGCAAATGCAATAGCATTTTGCGCAATTAATTATCCTTAACTCGCCGCCTTTGCCTTCAACCGAGTTAACGCCCATTCGCATGAATTTTCTGGAACTTGATAGTCAACGTTAGTGTACTGATTTGGCAGTGTCGAACGACATGCAGTGCTTGATTCTCTTGTTTGCAGTGCTGCTTTTGCACGCCGAGCAACAGCCTGCTATTCATTCTCACTTGATTGTCGGAAAGCTCGTGAACGCTGGACTTTTTTTGTTTTGCACGGACGGTTAGAAAGAGGAATAAAAAAGCTAAACAATGGTGCAAATCTCATCTTCTTAGCTCTTATATAGCCCGAGATATAGCAAATTCAGAAAATTAGGAAACTCTCAGAATTCAAAACTTTCGCGAACTTCGCCGATAATACTTATGCTCAAACATTGGGGTCATCGGGTTAGAATTGATAAATCTTTGCCAAATGTCAACCGATTTTCAAACTTTTGGGTTTATTTTGTTCCTCTGACATCCCTTTACAACGTTGACGCTGACCAAAGTGGGGTTAACGCTGAAAAGTTTTTGCTAGGGGGCTTTGAAATATTTTGATGGAGAGGGTGATATTTTAGGCCGTAAAGTGGACTCTACCCCCAAATGTTTTTGTTTTGCACGGACGGTTAGAAAGAGGAAGTAAAAATCTAAACAATGGTGCAAACCTCATCTTTTTAGCTTCTATATAGCCTGAGATATAGCAAATTTAAAACGTTACAGCAATAATTTCTGAAGAACGCTTTTCCAAAAATTAAATCCCCAGTACGGTGACGGCTTCTAAAAATGTAATCCCCACTTGAAGGGTTAAATTTAAAAAATAGGTATTGAGGCTAGGAAGGAAAAATATATAATAACGGGGGCAGGGCATTGGGGGAGGATAGGGAGGTTTGGGAGGAGTAAAGTGGGTTGTGCGGGTTTTCGGAGCAGCGTTGTATAGTTTTGGGAACGGGGTTTGGGGCCGCGGGGTAGGGAAGAGCGGTGATGGGTTGGGGCCGGGGCGATTGGGAAAGAGATGGGGAGAGGGAATGGGGTTGGGAGAGGGATGGGGAGAGGGAAGGGAACTGTGGGGGTTTGGGGCCTGTGGGGTAGGGCGGAGCGGGTATGTGTTTGGGGCCTGAGCGGGGATGCGTTGGGCCGGGGCGATTGGGAGAAGGATGGGGATATGAAAGGGGGTTGGGATAGGGATGTGGAGATGGAAGGAACGTGGGTTTGGGGCCTGTGGGGTAGGGCGGGGCGAGGATGGGTTGGGGCCGGGGCGATTGGGAGAGGGATGGGGAGAGGGAAGGGGAACGGGGATTTGAGCTGCAATTAAGACGCTTCGTTAAACGCTTCGTTTTTTAGACAGTTTTGATTAAACAATTTCGTTGTTATGGTAACAGCGTCTTGCAAAATCTGCCGTGTATCGTGACCGACAGACAGACCGGACATCGAGAATTATATAATAAGATTAAAGTTTGTTCTTAGTTTATTTGTTTATTATTATTTATTTTATTATTATTATTTTATTATTATTATTATTTAGTTTTGTTCAGTTGATTTGTGTTTTCCTTGGTTGTGTACTACTGGCTGTGTACTACTTTTTATGCTGTGCTTGTCACGAATAAAGATGATTAAATTATAAACTTCTATCGATGTTACCCGTTTTTCTAAAATATTCGAAAAGTAATGTCTAGTAGACTTCTAAATTATCTTGACAAATTAATCATGCTTTCTTTATATATTTTTGGCTTTAGACCTAATCATGCCACCTGCATGCCTCCTGTAATCCTAACTAATATTATTTCATCAAATTTTCAATCGAACCATGATACTATAGGTATTTTTTTAGACTTAACAAAAACGTTTGATGCAATCGATCATAAAATCTAACTTCATAAATTGGCTCATTGTGATATCAATGGTATAGCACACACTTAGTTTACTAACTACCTTGCTAATCATAGGTCATTCACAGTCGTAAATTCTATATCTTCTAATCAGAAAAATATTGAATATGGAGTCCCCCAGTGTTCTATACTAGGTCCCATGAATAAATGTGAGCCTTTGATTGAGTTTGCAAGCCCATTAGCCAATCCATCATTGCGCACGGAAGCGGTCCGGCATTCTGCGTCGCTGATTGCCCAGAACAAGAAGATCAGCGCCGGACCTTGCGTTCGTACAAATGCGGGATGACTTTAACCTTAGTTAACTAAATAGCTGATGAGATCTTTTCGATTTCCTGTACTGTATGTGACACAAAATCCAAGCACAGTACAGATGACATTCTTCGGATCTCTCTTCGTCAAAAACATCAACGTATTGAACTACTGCAGTGACTGTGCTCAGACTAGATAATGTTTTATCGGCAGTGTCAAGTATTTTATCTCTATATATCGTGATAGCTGTTTAGATATCACAACAGCATTTACCTTGACTTTATATAAGAAACATTAAATTTGCAGTCATTAAGCTTTGACAGGAATATTGACAAGTTTGCAGTAGTATATAAACCATATTGCATCATATTTGGACATTTGGTATAGTCCTGACTGATTTTTGGTTTTTGACCTGGACCGAACCGACCCTCCTCAGCTACAGTCTGCTCTGCCGATGAGCACTGCGGTTTGCGGTCTGAGGAGTCCCCGATGAACACCTATGTGTTTGAAACGGACGATAAAATTAAATTAAATTAATAATAATAATAATAATAATAATAATAATAATAATAATAATAATAATAATAATAATAATAATTTGTTCGCGAACAAACAATAGAACGCACTGTGCAGCTCAGTATATGTGACAAACGGATGGTTCAAATGTAAAGTCCTTCTACGAGAGTTGAATCCAGGGAAGTGGCGCCTCCAGGATTTGAAAAGTAGGGGGCGTTGGGGTGGCATCTTCTAAGCATGGGGATCAACCATTTGTTGATAGCTATGTAGTGGTGAGCATAGGGTCCCAACAAGGGACCACTGTGGGGCAGGCATTCAATGTGAGCATGTCTCCCCGGGGCCCTTCACGTAAAGCCGCCACTGATCCAGGGCCCTACTGAATCACAAAATGAGACTCAGAAATCTAAGCCCAGAGACCTTTGAAAAGTTGACCTCTGGGTCCCGTTGATAAAAGTTGCAGCATTTCTCTTTAAGTTGATTGCTTATTGAGCTGTGGTCCAAATATTTATATTCTTCAATAGAAAATTCTGTATATTAATTGTTGTTATTATTATGGTAAATTAGCAAGACAGCAGCATATTGGGTCAATAAGATCTGTGTAAATTCAAGGGTCATGGAAATTCCCCACGTCACTATACGGCGCTTGCAGGATCCGCCATGTTGTATCTTCTTCACACAAGTAGGCCTATAGCCATTGCTGTGAGTGAAACCAATGATCGGATCAAACTCTGCTGGGAAATCGATCCCTGACTGGACGCTGTCGTTCGAATGACCTGACCTGCTGTCGTTGGAGCTGACTTGACCTTGAAGCTTGTAAGGTTCCTGTTGCAGTAGTCGGAGTCGCAGAAGCAAATGGTTTCGTTGTACGCAATGTTTGGGCTTCGTTTTTGCTTCTGCTGTGTGGCGCAGCACATACCGTCAAATATGTAGAATTTTCTCCCAGTCGAAAACTGGTTCAAACTGTTGCAAGACGACACACTTAAAGACCCTTGACCGCGAAAACGTTCCAGCAACTGGTCGATTTCGTTCGTAGGACAGCTGACACTTAGAGCCGAACCTAGAATGACAATCCATTTTAAATGACAGGACAACGAAATATGTCCGACATTCAACTGCAATAGAACAAATAAAATAACATGGAATGAAGCAAAAGATGCGAAGAAGAGAAGAACCATTACTGCGACTGTGTAAAAAACCTCATATTTATATAGCGCTTGATAATAATGAAGTAGACATCAGCCTAAAGAGCTACACTCTGCGTCGGGAATCGAATCAGTTCGACGACGGGCAGGGCTGACTCTACCAACTGAGCCACCGAGGCAGAAAACTGACTATGAAAATGCAGATACGTATTATCTAGAATATTCGCGTCTGACTTCTGTCGAGCCAAGAAGAGAACTAGTTGTTTTAAGGCAGACATGGGTCAATTACAATTGTAATTGTAATTCAATTGTAATTAATTACATTTTGCCAATGTAATTGTAATTGTAATTGATCTGTGGAAAGTTCAATTACATGTAATTGTAATTGTAATTGTCATGTGTGTAATTGTAATTGTAATTGAGCTATTGTAATTGATTTACCCAATTACAGGAATGTGAGTTTTATAAGTTCTACTAGCGTATTAGCATGTATGGGACTATGAGCCGAAGTCTTGTCAGTCTATGAATGTATGGCAGTGAATACATTGGATGGTTAGTGAATTGTCAAAGCACAACGGTTATTGGTAAATGGACTCACTGCTCTGGTCAGTTGCCATGCAAAAATTTACTTATTTACTTTTATTGCCTTTCAAATTGGAAGGGAACCAGCTTATCATTTGTCTACTTCCTGTGTTCTGCGGCTGCGCTTTTTGTGAATGAAAGTTTAATGCCAGTAAAGATGAGCGTAAATCAAGCAGGAGTATTATGGAATTATTTTGAAAAGTCTGATGACTTTAATAATGCTGTTTCCAATGCAAATGTTAAAGTGAAGTGCCAGTTGTGTGGTGAATTAGTGTCATGCTCGAAAAAGGTTACTTCGAATTTGTTGACTCATTTGCAGGTTTGTGAAACTTTGTGTTACAGTTTTTTTAAATAGGCCGTAGCATATGCCTTTGTTGAACTAATTTATGTTAATTATTTTAGACACTTAAGTTTATTAAAAGAAGCAGAAAGAGGAATGAAAAGTAATTGTAATTGTAATTATAATTGACACGTTTGTAATTGTAATTGTAATTGATCCCAATGTAATTGGCTGTAATTGTAATTGTAATTGTAATTGACAAAAATCCGTATAATTGTAATGTAATTGTAATTGCTTAAAACGTAATTGACCCATGTCTGTTTTAAGGCGACTATTATAAACGCGGAGGGCAAAAGATCAAGAGGAAAACAAAGATTAAAATATACAGACAGAATGAGAGAGGAAATGGGGATAGGAAATAACATCGATCTCCTGAGGAACACTAGAGATCGAGAAAAGTGGAAGTCCATGGCCGCCGACGCAGCAATGCATGGCACCTGAAAGAAGAAGAAGAAGAAGATTATAAACGCACAATCTGACTATCAGAAAATGACAGACCCGAAATCTTACGGTAGGCCGGCTCAATCCTGGCTTAGGCCTATCACCATAGACAGTCATCCGGTTTTCTGGCATCATATGTTGGATATTATCACCGGCTGATGTTCATTATAAAGTGGTGCTATAGAAGTCTGAGATTATACTATATGAGATTAGATTACAGTAGATGTGAATCACATTTAAAGATGCTTAGAATCTTATTTTGAAGAATTACATTTTAAAGTCATGAATATGGTTTTCAATCTTTTGTCCTTGAGAAAACTTGGCGTTCTCTTTTGCCCGCATGACAGTTTCTTTAAAGAGTAAGTTGAAAGACAATAAGAATATTTTCAATTTAAAATTAAGCAAATAAATTAAAATCTGGAATAAACGTCTTACTCACCGTCGCCTCCATATTCTGATAAGATCATAAGACACGCCTTTCCTTGGCAAGTGCTTGCTCCTGGCGGTTGGAAAGATTCCGGACAGGTGTTCGTAGAATTCCACGAGGTGCTGGATTTTATGCAGCTGAAGCATGTCACCGGAGTCTGAGCTGTGACATTGTCCAACGCAGCCATCGCAGTGATGACCATTAGGTAAGACGCTGACCAAAAAGACATTGCGAAGAAGATCTCAATATAAACATCTATTTCTAGTCAGTTGACTCTATCTCTAAAAGTAAACGTGAATGGCGAACAGCCTGTTGCGTGACTTTTAATAATAAGTGACGCTTTGTAGATAGGCTAATCAGGATCCTGAAAACTTTTAACCCCTACACTATAGCAAATATAGCAAACCTTGTGTCCAAGCTGGGCCTCAGTAGAAGCAATGGCAGTGGCGGCTCTAAGATTTGCCAAGTGAGGGGTCGTTGGGGTGGCAACTTCTAATCATGGGGGGCAACCATTTGTTGTTTAATGTACAGTATGTAGCATTAAGTATAGGGTCCCAACTGGGGGCCACTGGGGGCCAGGCTCTCAATAGCGGGCAACGGGCCCCCCTGGCCTCCCCGATGGAGCCGCCACTGACCCCGCGTCGTCGCCCTCAGGATTAGGCTAAATATGAAATTTCCCAAAATTAATTGAGCATTATCTTTCCATCTTTATTTACACAAGCTACGTCTGTACGTCTGTAGCCTGTGTACGTCTGTAGCCTGTGTACGTCTGTAGCCTGTGTACGTCTGTAGCCTGTGTACGTCTGTAGCCTGTGTACGTCTGTAGCCTGTGTACGCCTGTAGCCTGTGTACGTCTGTAGCCTGTGTACGTCTGTAGCCTGTGTACGTCTGTAGCCTGTGTACGTCTGTAGCCTGTGTACGTCTGTAGCCTGTGTACGTCTGTAGCCTGTGTACGTCTGTAGCCTGTGTACGTCTGTAGCCTGTGTACGTCTGTAGCCTGTGTCTGCAGCCTACAGTGGAGGACCAACTTTTGCCGAATGTGAGAACGAAATGAGCTGAGCTGTGATGTCGTGTTGACCTTTCTACAAATGACGCTCAACTGAAAGCAATAATTGATCAATTTTGGGCCGAAAGTACTCAATGCACAACACAAGAGTATATGCTTCGAAAAACGATTATTTTCTTATACTGTTGAAAACAACTTTCAAACTAAACGTTTATGACGCATTGTATAGATTGAAGAAAGCAGAATTCAAAATGGAAATATTAGTGAAAATTTCAACAAACTGAAATGATCCAGTAAAGGCATCATGCCCAAAGCCATTCATAGGCCTACTCTACAATGGGGATTATTGTTATCATCATCATCATCATCGTCATCATCATCAAATATCTTCATCATTATCACCATAATCACAATCATAATAATCACCGTCGTCATCATCATCATCATCGTGATATTCTAGAATGAAATAGGGATATAGAGAAAACAACGAAAGAAAAAGAAGTGGGCGAAAAAGAGGAGGAAGAAGAAAAAATTGAAGAAGGAATAAGAACGAACAAGAAACAAGAAGCGAAAGAAGAAGAAACTTTAGACCGAGAGTAAACATTCCGCGCTCGAATTCGATCGTTCAACAGAGTTAATGGTCCTCTCTTTCTCCGCATCTAGACACTCCCTCCCTCCCTCCTCCTCTTCCTCCTCTTCCCTGAAACCACTTCCATGTTACCAGCTTCACCCCATGGCTCTCCTTGGCAAACAGAATCCAAGGATTCGCCCCCGGTCATGCCACCAGTGTCCTTCTGGTCCGGAGCTTCCGGTCGGCAGGATAAGCCCCCCGCCCCTTCCCCGTGAATGGGGTTCTGGACTAAGCTGTTAATTGCGTTTGGAGGCAGATTCCGTGTTATATCGTCATTTAAGGTCTTACTGGATCGAAGAAGGGAAACAGATGGAAAGGAGTATTTTCTATTCGCGTGTTCCTCTCGACGGATCAGCTGCGATCGTTCCCAGAATGCAACTCAACCATTCGCCAAAGAAATATCTTCACTCATTATGAGATATTTCTTCACGTCAAATCCAACTGTCTGCGCTCTGTCTGTCTGTTTGCCTACTTCTCTCTCACTCTCTCTCTCTCTCACTCTCTCTCTCTCTCACACTCTCTCTCACTCTCTCTCTCTATCTATCTATCTCTCTTCTCTCTCTCTCTCTCTTCGTCAAAACCTCTTCACTCTTCGATTGGCAGAAGACGTTTTATACCTACAAAACGATATATATATATGTATATATATATATATATATATAGAGAGAGAGAGAGAGAGAGAGAGAGAGAGAGAGTGAGAGAGAGAGACGACACAGACAAAGAGAAAGAGAGGAGAGGGTTTGAAAAGTTTGACAGTTGCTGACAGGGAAGGGGTTCAAGAAAAGTTGACGTCAACAATTTCATTTTACGCATAAACAAAAATAGGAACTTTAAATTTAATGCAAATGGAAAAAGCCTGACAAACAAAAAAAGGAAAGGCAATCACCATCTCATTTTGACACTTTATTAGCAAAAAAGAGGAAAGGAAAAAAGTCTCATCACCGCAAAAATAGTAACCAACTAAACCTTTCAGGGGGTACTGTCACTAATCTTACGGCGAGGGTTTAAAAGTTTTTGACATAAATATGGGGGGGGAGGTGGTCATTGAAAGTTGACAGTTGTTGACAAGGGAGAGGGGTCAAAATTGCCCACAGATTGTTGACGTAATTAATGGACAGCCCCTTAACGACTCCTATCCACATGAATTTGCGTCACTTATCGTAGCCGATCGGCGCTATATAATCGTCGTGACATGAGTCGCGATGTAATTAATATTCTGTCCGTGATTTTCACAAAACGACTCTCTAGAAGACTCCACTGCGTCAATTCGATTTCGAGTCTGATTCGACGACGTTGGAGCCCCCCTCGGGGGGGGGGGGGGTAGCGGCGTCCAGAGACAGCGACAAAGAGACGAAGCACTCGAGGGGCACAATGGGGCGCTCCGGGGGCGATCAGAGCGGCGGGCGGGCGGACTTCGACGAGAATTAACTCGGTAACAACGGCGATGGAACATTTGGGCGAATACGATTGACGCGAACGGAACGAAAGAAAGAAGGAGGATGACAATGGAGCTGGAGAAGAAGAGGAGGAGGAGGAAGAAGAAGAAGAAGAAGACGAAGAAGAAGAAGGAGAAGGAGGCGAAAGAAGAGGAGAAGCAAGAGAATGAGGAGAATGGTCTGATGTTTTCTTCGAAATTAATTCCGATAAAGCGGTAATTTACGAAATTGACGATAATTATCTTGGAAATCTCCATCTTCCGGAAGTTTCTCTATCCATAGATCCGATTTTCTTAACTACAGGCAACGGGGTACCTTTTCACCGAAATTGGAAGAGACAGAAGCGGCATTATTTGCGAGATACCAGACATTGGCATAGTCACGGAATGACACGGGGGAAGGGGTGCGCTCCCCGCCCCCCGCCCCTCGCCCCATTATGGCTCCGACCGGTTGTGAGACCTGCGCAAAACCTTCGAGAAATTTGGGGGGAGGGAGAGGAAGGCGGCATTAGGAATAGGCGAACGAACTCCGCGAACTTTCTCGCTCGTCGGAAACTTTTTTACCTAAAAATGTCGACGTGCCACCCCCCCACATTTCGCAACCCTGCCTACGCCAGCGATATCACACAACCCCAGTAGTGGGGGGGGGCTGGGGCGGTGGCTGGGGTGGGATGCTGGGATGGGATGCAGTACGGTTGAGGGCTTTCCACCCCATATAATCCAACGCAGCGCCGCCTAGCGTTGTCTAGATCGATCGAGATCTAGGCACTTTTAAGTGCGGCGTGCGATGAGAATGCGCCTCTGTGTACGAAGCAGCTGTCTATACGATCTTCCAATCGCCTTCATGTGCCAGCTTTTCCTAAATCGAAGACGCGGTTTGACGACTAGAGCCGACAGCTGATGACGTGGCAGCGTCCGTCGTGCGAAGCGACACCTGGCGACGACAGGTCGCATCGTCGAGAACGATTCTGTCGGAAAGAGGGAGGTTCTTGGAGGAAAATCGTGTAGATTAACACGAAATCTGCTGCACGTCATATAGGACTCAATGCACGCAGCTGTTAGCCTTCTGTATGGACGGTGCCAATGAGTTGCCACGTGCTCGATCACGTGGTTTTCTGGAGACAGATCTGCCATCCAAACTCTTTTGGAAAGTTTCTCAAGCGAGTGCAAATCGAAGGAAAAATTTGCAGAAGGTAAGCAGTCATTGAGGCGACTTCAGAATAATCCAAGCCAGGGTTTCCCAAACTGTTCGGAACTGCGAACCACTTACTTACTTACTTACTTAGAATGATTTAAAGTGGCTTAGGAGGCATTACTGCCTGTGTGAAAGCCACTAGGGGCACTAACGGGGCTTGAACCCGCTCCGTCAGCCTGACGCTCCAGCACGTAACCCACTCTGCCATCTTCCGCCCCCTACAGCGGCTTTGTAACATGCCGCGACCCTGCAAACCTATTGCCAACTAAAATTGGATAAAACACTAATCATTTTAATATAAGCGGTGTATTGAAAATTGCAGGCATATAAATTTCTTTAAACCTAAGCCTACTTGTAACTTTCAAGGCTTGCGACAGTATGGTATTAGCTAGAAATTGCACTTTTGAATCTAATTTCGCGCTACCCGCGCGCGACCCATTGGACTAAGCCCTGCGACCCACTTTTGGATCGCGACCCACAGTATTTGGGAGGCACTGTTCTAAGCAATACTGTTCAAAGCGCTTCGAAACAAATGCAACCTAGTTTTAAGGTAGGTCCCGTACTCGAGTTCGAGCGCTTATCTCCGGCCTGGGCAACCAGCGACGTAGGTTGTAATTGTATAAGCCATTAATCTGGGGTAGGTTGCCATTACTTTCCCCAGATCCACGTTTTATCTTCGCAGCTTAACGTTGCTCCTCAGTTTACCACCACCAACTAGCGACTAAGGCTTAGTCGACCTTAGGGCTCCTGCGGGGATCGAACCCGCGACCTTCTGCAATAACGATTAATTTAGATTTGTCATCCAAAAATATTTAGAAACTCTTGCATTCTGGCGTTTAAAGTTCTAGAATACGAAGATTTATAACTCTAGAATGCACTTTGCCAGGTACTGGCTGCAGCAAAATTTGCTTTGATATTTGCGAAGGGACGTCGTTTAAGAAATTTTAGTAGAACTTTGTTATAACACGTTTAACCGGTCCGTAAAATGTTGTGCGTTACATCTGAGACAAGTAATACCTTAAACGATCCGATACGGCATCGTATCACACTGAGCCGTACCTTGCAGAACGTTATAACTGAGGATACGTTATAACGAAGTTCAACTGTAATTTACGTGTTTTGGACTGTCGTACAGGTATCGACTGCAAGTCAAAGCGTGGTATCATTGAGCGAAAGACAGCGGCAACACTCGACGTTCACCTGCATTTGTGTTGAAGTATTATAAAATAACTTAAGAAGTTTATTCCAGAAATTTATCGAGTCTGCAATTCGATTAATAACGTGTATGTCTATACTTCAAGCTGGGCGAAACCCATCGATCTTAATAAGAAAAATGCGCTAAAGAAATTGAAAGACCACCACCACCACCATCACTACTACTACTACTACTACTACTACTACTACTACTACTACTACTACTGCCACCACCACTGCTACTGCAACTCCCACTACTACTGCTACTGCTACTAGCACTTGCAGCATTTTCGTTGCTCGATTCGAGTACTTCCTATCGCTGCTCAGGAGTGTGAACCACTTCCGGTGTACGAGTGAGTCATGCTCGCGTGACGTCACTACAATGTTGCCTCTGAGAATAAGAGATGTTTCGTCACGGACGGTCGTTCTGTCGATTGTTCTTCTGCTCGGAACGTTCGCGATTTTCACTTCCGTTTTCGCAATCGTTTCCGGCGAGTGGATTCACGTCTTCCGGTCTGAACCGGAAGTCGCCGGAATCGGACACAAGGACTCGAACATTAGCGTGGGGGGATTTGATCCTGGTGTCTGTTGTGTGGATGAAAGTGAACTGACGATGGGCATGGATGATGTCGGCAGTGTTGTTGATAGTGCTTCAGCTGATGCACTTGTCCATGGAGGGGTTTCGGTGGTCGAAAGAGGAGTTGCAGTAGTCGAGGAGGCTTTTGGCGGGCTCTGGACGGTCTGCCTTATCCACAGTTGCTTCAATGGTAGGATCCTAACAAACTGAAATACAAATAATTAATTAATCGCATACAGTTTGACTGCAGATGATTTTATTTTCGAGCCTATCTTTGCGCACGATATGATTAATGTGTATTTAAATCAGATATGGCCATGGGTTGGGTTAACCCATGGCTTGGGAACTTGGGATGGGTTGAGTCAGTGGCGGCTCTAGGATTTGGCAAGTGGATGGGTTGTTGGGGGGCAACTTCTAATCATGGGGGGCCAACTATTTGTTGTTTAATGTATGTATCATTAAGTATAGGGTCCCAACTGGGGGCACTGGGGGCCAGGCACTCAATAGGAGGCACGGGACCCCCCTGCCCCCCGGTGGAGCCGCCACTGGGTTGAGTTGGACTGGGTTGGGTCAGACTTTACCACATTTATGGTGGGTTGAGTACGGTTGGGTCAGAAAATAAACTATGGTTGAAGAAATTGAAATGTATTACGGTGGGTTGGGTTAGGTTGGGTCAAGTAGCCATATTGCCAGCATGGGTTGGGTTGGAGATTTGATAGGTTGGGTTGGGTTCTTAAAAAATGGACCCATGGACATATCTGGTTTAAATCTGCGAATAAGAATCGCAAAGGACTTTGATTTCTACGAAGATATTTATAATGAATTAAAAAAAATAGATTAGAAAATAGATGGCAAATAGATTAGAAAATAGATGGAGAAAATTATTTGTATATTAAGATTTTTGGAAGTTATGCAAATCAATTCAATCAATTTGACTAATATTTCCAATCAATTTGACTAATATTTCCTGTTCGAGTTAATATCTTAACTTATCTTAATATCGGATGTCTAGAAATAATAATAATAATAATAATAATAATAATAACTAGAAAGAGGCTCGCTTCGCTCGCGCTCGCTTCGCTCGCAGTGCAGGATAATACTAATCCAATACCTATACCTAATACCCAATCATTGGATTCATGCTGAACAACATTTCAATGATCGCCACCTAGCCAAGCTCTGCGCCACGTAATAATTAGGCCTATGTACGTTAAAATCACGCAACTGTGGCCATGTGTGACGCTGTACACGTATTTTTTTGTGTACGTTAAAATGTACGTTAAAATTGCACAACTACCTGAGGCTGCGAACAATTGTTACCAATAGCAACGTCGTCGCACGCCCAGCCGACCGTGTTAAACTACGATTCTACGAACAATTGTTACCAATAGCAACGTCGTCTTCGAACATCGTCCACCAACGCATCGCGACGTAAGGACTAAACCGGTCTACCAATAGTCAACGCTCGCCCACGAACGCATCGCGACGTAAGGACTAAACGGTCTAAACCGTCTACCAATAGTCAACCAATCAGAACGCTTGAAGGTAACAGACATACAGATAACGATTTTAATATGATAGATAATAATAATAATAATAATAATAATAATAATAATAATAATAATCTGCAGTTTAACGCTATTAAATGCCTCAAATCTGTCGCCTTACTGATACTGTAGGTCTAAATCTTAGAAATACCGTCTGCTTTGCTAATAGGCCTATGAAGATATAAAAGTTAAAAACCCTTACAATAAATCAGGTGATCTAATCACTGAATTCGTTATCTTCAGAGTTGATGTCGAGTTAACTGAGAAGTTACTTGTGCTGGTAATTAATTTATCTGTGAAATTGATTAAGGTTTGCTTTGGAAATTGTCGAGTCTTTTCATTAAATGTCGAGGCATCGGGAAAAGTAATGACGGAGGAAAATTACTTCTTCGTTATCAAATTTCCATCGACGTTTCCTCCTAACCAGAAAATCGGCATTTCGCTCGGGGCGCGTTGGGTTCGTAAGAGCTACCCTTACGCTATGCCAATGGTGGAGGGAAGGAGGGGGTGCAAATATTGGTTCAATCGATTCGATAACGAGGCCAATTCGATTTGTTCGGTCGAGTTAATTCGTTCGATGTCGACCTTGTTATAGGCGGACGCTCCACCGTCTGCCACCGCTGCTCCACCGCCTCCGATCCAGTTCTCAAGAGGCGCCTTCGGTGTCACGTGTCCACCGTCATACTCGCCATTACCGGTAAGTTGTCGCTACCGTATTGGTGGCTACATTACACTATAAATTGTTCTGTATACTTAGCTACCATATAATTTCATGTATAAGTTAGTTGGATGCCGTATAGTTTCGTGTATAATTTGGATATATTATACAGTCTCCTGTATAAGTTGGTTACCGTATTGTCTTTTGTTTTCGTTTGATACTGTATGGTTTCTAGTATAAGTTGTATACCGCACAGTTTCATTTATAAGTTGTATACCTTATAGTCCATGTATAAGTTGGATACCTTATAGTTTACTGCACAAGTTGGTTTCCATGTAGTCTCCTGTATTCGTTTGATACTGTATGGTTTCTAATATAGGTTGTATACCGTACAATGTTCCTTATAAGTTGGATACCGTATGGTCTCCTGTATAAGTTGGATACCGAACAGTCTCCCATTCACACTGGATACCGTATAGTCTCCTGTATACGTAGGATACCGTATAGTATCATGTACTAGTTGGATACCGTATAGTTTCCTTTATTAGTTGGATGTCGTATAGTTTCATGTGCATGTCTTTGATTTTCATTAGCCGTATGTAATCTGCGGGTATTATTGCGAAACTCTTATACGGAGTGGGGTGAGGGCATGAAGAAGAAGAAGAAGAAGAAGAAGGAGAGGGGTCAGCGTCTCGATTGACGGAGGCATGACAAGAGGACGCCTTCGCGTAATTATATAGCTCTACTAGAGGCGAGGACGTGTCGTGGTCTTAGACTCTTAGTCCATCAATAGACGATGGCGTTGCATGGCCTCCGGCCGTGACTGCACTGGGCGGTAGAAAGGTGAAATGTCTTATGTGCGTTCGCCAATTACTGCCTCATCAATTGAATGACCGCATAGAGATGGACGCAATCACTGCATGCAATCACTGCATGCAATCACTGCATGCAATCACTGCATGCAATCACTGCATGCAACCACTGCATGCAATCACTGCACGCGTGCATGCAGATGTATCTAACTTTAATTGCTTTTCTTCACTGAATGGACAATTATCCAGTGCTTTTCTTCTAGGACAAACGGTTTGAGAACTCATCATTTTTTACTCTTCAACAAAAACTGGCGACGGAAGGCCGCCCGTACCTGAACGTTCCCAAACGCATTATTACGCATCCATATTTAATTATAATGTACAATGTGGCAAAAAGGTGTGGGAACGCCGTTCCCGTGCGTTCCCACTGGAAAAAGCCCTGAAATTATCTATCGAGTTATTGTAAGAATCCAGTAATGTTTCACTCACGATAAAGAAGAATATCAACCATGTACCTCGTTGAGTCCTCCTGTGCCAGTTCAGCCTATTTCATTTACAAACATCTACCTACTTACCTAACCCTAACCGTGACCCATATATTTATACCTAAATCGCTGCGCATTTAGTGAAATCAGATCTTGTGTTTCATGAACCATACTATAACTTTTCCCGTGTATTAAGTATACATGATTGTTCTAAGAAAATCCAAAGCAGTGGCGGTTCCAGGATTTCTTGTTGGAGGGGGGATGAAATGAATTCATAGGAAGTTGGTTGGAAGGGGGATTAAAAGAGAAGGAAAAACCAATACACTTTGCCGAAAAAGGCTGACAAAAGGGATATGTTTCCCTAATTTATCTACTCTTAGCGAAAAATAGGTTTTCAAGCCAAAAAAGTCCGGAAGTCCGGCGGGGAGATGCATCCCCACTCACCCCCCCCCACGTGGAACCGCCACTGGTTCCTAAGTGTCTGTTGGAGTTTGCCTAAGTCGTCCTGTTGTGCGTCGTTTTCTCTCTCTCTCAGGTGATGTCCATAGAGCTTCAGTGCTTCTAGTTGTCGCTGCGATCGTCTTGTGTTGTGCAGTTTCGCTCGAAATTCTCGGTTTCGTTCGACGAAATCTCTTCCACATCGGCGCTTCATTCTGCTTCGCTGCAGCAGGTGAGTGTAATGTGTTTGTGTGTTTGTTTATTGACGCGTCCGTATCAAAGACGCTGACCTTGTTTGCGTGTGTGTTTTGCGTATGTGTGTGTGTGTCTGTATGTGCATGTGTGTATGTGCGTGTGTGACCAGTGTTTATTCTAGCCACCTTGACATTGGGGGGAGATTTTGAAATGTTTGGAGGGACAAGGTCTGAGTCTCAACACTTTTTGGAGGGAAATTTCCATCCCCAGCCAACATATAAAACATTTTGTGGGGAATTTTAAAACTTTGGGTGGGAAATTCTCCCCCCCCCGCTCCGAGAAGGCCTAGCGAGAAGGCCTAGAATAAACACTGTGTGTGACTGATCCTCTCTCAAACGGGAGAGAGAGAGAATAAGATAGAGAGAGGGAGAGAGAGAGGAAGAGAGAGAGAGAAAGATAAAGAGTGAGAGAGGATTAGAGAGGTAGAGAGAAGTGCTTAAATAAAGGCGCCTAAAGAAAGTTGCCGCAAGGTACCTACAGAAAGAGCACAGGGGACAATGGAATGGAGAGGCTGAAAAAGAATCTGAGATTTGCAGAAAACTTGAGGATTACTCTGACATCACTATCTAAGCTACGCGTCGCTAAAATCGATTTTCTTTCCACTATTGCCAGGGACGTCATTTCACTGTTTTTGGGGGGAAAACACTTTCGACCTGCCAAGTTTGAGGAAAAGTTGATGACCTTTTTTGCTTGTTAGCCTTTTTATGGGTTTAATCGCCCAACATCATGCCTCCTTAGGGGTTAATGGTCTTTTTTTGGGTTTGTCAGTCATTTTATCTATTTATTCAATTTGCATTTAAAAACTAAAAAACACAAACATTCGCGAAAAATTGTCCCCTAAAAATCGCCCCCTCCTGCCCCCAAATGACGTCCCTGACTATTGGTGATTGATATTATTACCACAGCCATGGTAACCAGTTACATCAGCTCCAATGTTCTTGCTAAATGTACCAAATGAGATTAATATTTCGAGCCGTGTTTAATTTTGCTAATGCTTTGCCCTCTGCCCTCTGCCTTTCGACCTTCGCCACATCCTTCCACCCCGGTGGTCCGAACAGCACTGAGATAAGTGAATAGCACTTCGAACAGAAGATGAGAGAGATGAGATCTCTGGAATGACCTGGATCTTTTGCGGATTGATTTTGAAGTACCATCGATTGATACATTGGGTATTAGAACCTGGTGCTATAGAAGTGCATAATTATTATTATTATAGTTCTGCGATTCTCTCAAACAATGACGTCATATGGATAAAAAAATGGCAATTTGAATTCGTGTTGTGAAACCGAGTAAGATATTTATTTGCCTGCAGAACTTTTCGTCACCGTTGCGTCATTCTGTGTATGACGTCACTGAGTCAACGACTAGCGTGTGACCACCTCCCAACAACTCCGCACATCACCTACCTTGTTATTTAGCTCGACTTCTTGACAGTCAGAGGCATAGCCAGGAATTTGATTTTGGGGAGTATAATGTGATTGGGGGGTGGGTATCAACCTTTAAAAACTTTGAAAATCTTAAAAAATACATTAAAACGTGAAGGTAGTTCGATTTTTTTTGGGCGGGGGGTATATATACCGATTAGAGGAGTGCACGGTAATGGCTACCGCGGTTTCGCCGCGGTAATCCGCGGATTTACCGCGGTAGCGGGATCGAAATCTGTAATTTTGCCGAAATATTAATGGGGACGGAAAAGTTATGACGGTAGTACCGCGGTAGCGGGATCCAGACTGACGGTATTACCGCGGATGCGGTTTCAAAAATGCCGTAAATACGGCGGGAATGGGGACGATTAATCTCGCAATTCAATAATCATGCGTTCGGCCGATTTTAGCATAGTTACTAACCATATAGGCCTACGACTTTCAGTTTCGAATTAAAAGGCCATTAAATTGAACTGTTAGGCCAGGCAAGATTGGTTTTGAATCTTTTGATCACTCGACACCATTGTTAGTTCGCAGTTGGTAGAGACCATAAAGCCATTTAAGAACTTGAGGGTAATTGATAAACACACCAGGGGAGAATCATCAGAGCCGGTTTCAGCTTGTTGGGGGAGCCTATAGATGTACAGGACAACAAAAGATAATATAATTTAGAGGTGGGGCGGATTGCAGAGCACTTTGCACAGCTTTGTAATTTGAACGCCCAGTGCCCACTGCCAATTGCCCAGTCTCTCCTGTGCTGTGCCCACCAACCACCATCACTATTTACCTTAGTGCCTCTGACTCAATCACCATCGATTCGGAGGTGGATTAAAAAACTCCACTTAGCTTAGGCCTACTATATAAATTAAACATTTTATAAAGTTACAGAAAAATGGACAAGAAAGAGAGCCAATTCATTTTTCAACGTGTTCCTCACTGCTGGCAGAATGGCATTGGTAGTAAAACCGGGAAGGTCCGTTATCTTTTGGTTAGTTTCCGGTATACACGTTGAAAAATGAATTGGCTGACGCTATGGTTATGATGTGCACTAAAGATATCAGGTTAGTAATAGTGTCCCATTTTCATATATGATTATTGTATAGTTTAGAAGAAACTTTTGAAAAACTTTTTGAAAAGCTACTTCTCGTGTTGGGTACTAACAGGGCGCGATTTGTAGGGGTAAGGGGGATTCCTCCCCACTGCCCAACTGCATCCCCCTACTGCTGCATCTCCCCACAACTACATATCCCCCCACTGCTACATTTCCCCAACAACTACGCCCCCAAGCTCGACAAATCCTCTCCTCCCACTGCACCAGGTCATAAAATCGCACACTGGGTACTAATAAATGAATAGTTGATATAAAACACCGCGGATGGGGACGGAGACCAAAATGAGGGTACGGGGACGGGGATGGGTTCCGAAATGCGGGGACGGGAATGGGGATGGGGACAGAGATTAGGGGATGGGGTGGGGATGGGGTGGGGATGGATTTTAAGTCAATGGGGACGGGGTGGGGATGGAGAAAAGCTTTGCGGGGACGGGAGCGGATGGGGACAACAGTCAGTCCCCGTGCACACCTCTAATACCGATATCCCCCGTCGCTACGCCCTGCTGATAGTTGCCAACGGATGTCAAAATTAACGGCGATTATGACAAACGGAAAGTCGCTTTGCGTAACTTTGAAAGGAAGCCGAACGTGCGTGAGACTCTGTGAGAAAGAGAAAATGAGAGAGAGAGAATGAGAGGCAGTATGGGAGAGAGAGAGAGAGAGAGAGAGAGAGAGAGAGAGAGAGAGAGAGAGAGAGACACTCACACAGAGAAAGAGATAGAGTCCTATGCGATGAAACATTAACCGATGTTTTTCTTTCGCAATGATTCGCTCACTTGTTTGCTTTCCAGCCTTCCGCGCTTCGATCCCTGCCCCCTCCTTTCCCACTCCTTCCCACCCACCCCTACCAAGAACGCCTTCTTTCATCTGGCCGCCCATTTGCACTGCCTCACCTACCTATCCGTTGGACAAACGCCCAAGCACTAATTGAATGGCTATCTAAACACAACGTCCCATCCATTGGTTGATCGGAAAAGAACAAAGACAATGATAGTGTTGATGATTGTCGCTTTTTAGCCTTTGTCTAAGATACTAAACAAATTCTACAGACGTTGATACAATGACATATATTAACGAGTGAAGACTTTGAAGATGGTTCACTTTTCAATTGTAAATTATTCCATCGGCTAGATATTATTTTAAAATGATCTAAATGAATCATGGCTGGTAATGATTGAAATTTTTGTTCGATTAATCGGAATTTTTAAATCGAGTAATCGATTAATTTGGATTAAAGAAGACATAATTGCATATAGCTTTTGCTGAACTCCTTGCATTGCAACTCTGCATATTGTCTAATTTGCCATCTGCAGTTAGCTTAAAACCAAAACAAAAGTACTTGCTCATCTCTCCTTAAATGCTTTATCTGCAGCATTGCTATCACTACTCGCCATTGTTGTCTGAACAAAATAGAAATATAGTAATTTAACTAGGTATTCTAAATAAGTTTTAAATTATTAAAATTGTATCGAAAAATTAATTGATTAAAGAAAATTTAATCGATTAAAAATGTTAACGATTAATCGATTAATTAATCGTTAATATCCCCAACCCTAAAAGGAATACATTCGATAATGTATAGTAATTGTGTTACAGAATTATGAATACCCAAAATTCAATGTGTGGCGTGTGTACTGTTTGGCATCGCATCTGAGTTCCTTTGTGTAGAATCTAAGATAGCAGCTGTAGCGGAGAAACTGAAGGTTGGAAAAGAGGGGTGTATGCAGAGGAAGTGACAGACTGATGGAACAGAATAAATTCGACTAAGCTACTTAAAATCCCGTTAAAATAATAATAATAATAATAATAATAATAATAATAATAATAATAATAATAATAATAATAATAATAATAATAATAATAATGAGCTTAGAGTGATTTATGATCTGTCCTGTGTGAAAAAACACTGTTAGATAATAATATATCAGTGATAAGTTAACCTACACTTGATAACTAATTTTAGTTAATTAATTAGATATAATTAATGAAAATTAAAAAATACTTGAAGTCACGTCCAAACACTTTAAAATTAATAATAATAATAATAATAATAATAATAATAGCAGCAGCAGCAGCAGTAGTAGTAGTAGTAGTAGTATTAGTAGTAGTAGTAGTAGCAGTAGTAGTAATAATAATAATAATAATAATAATAATAATAATAATAATAATAATAATAATAAATTAATAATAATCATAGTAATGGTCTTTGGAATGAGGACATATGCTACTTTAAAATACAGAGCATGGGGTGTATTACAGCCATTCTCAAGCTCCACAATTACTATCCTGTCTGAGATCTGTTTCTAAGACTCTCTCTCAGCCCTAAAGAATCGTCTACTGCAGTAAAAAAAAATCGATCTACAGTAATAATTCTTTAAATTGCTACATTTCTACTAAATTACCTATTGTTGAGATCATATAAATTAATTGGGAAAGTCGTCAAAATTTATTGACTCAACGGGTCAGAAATTTATTACGCGAAGCTGTTCTTTCGCACGCAACAGTTTCCTCGAAAGGCGACTGCTTTAAGTGACTCTGACAGCAGTTTCCTATACGATGAACACACATCACGCAAATCCAGAAGCAATGAAGAATTAATTCTGTATAACAAATAACATAATCAGGTATAAAAACTAGCTGTATACGGTGCAATTCAGCTAATGTTATTACTCAAGCAGGAGTATATGAAAACAACACAGACAAGTTGAATTCGTGTGCAAAAATAATCTATCGATCTTGAAAATGCTATTGGGAAGGTTCTAACTACTCCACAGAGGAATAAATAGACTAGGGGTGATCACCTATAGAAGCAGGGTACGATTTGTGACCTGGAGCAGTGGGGTGAATATGTCAAGCTTGGGGGATGTAGTTGCTGGGAAATGTAGCAGTAGGGGGATGTAGTGGTGGGGATGTAGCAATAGGGGATGCAGTTGAGCAGTGGGGAAAGATTCCTCCTTCCCCTACAAATCGCGCCCTACATAGAAGTATGAATCCACCTAGACAATGCATGGAAGCAGCAAGAAAGGGAAACCGAATGTTGAAAATGATTAAAAAAGAACTATAGTTAGCCGAGACAAAGAGATAATTGCAAAACTATTTAAGACATTAGTGCAGCTTCGTCTAGATTCTAGAATACTGTGTTAAAAAATGGAATCCATTTTTGAAAAAAAAGACATAGAGCCTTTACAAAAGTGCAATGGCGAGTAGCAAAAATGGTCAATGGATGCCATAATTTAAGCTATGAAAAATACTACAATATTGTGGATTGACGATATTAGAGAGTAGAAGAGGCAGTGAACATTTGATAGAACATAAAAGGTTACAAAATATTAACAGGAAAAGTATAGGCCTATGTATCATACGAGAGATTCTTAGGTTAGGTTAGGTTAAAAGTCAATTTATATAGCGCAAAAACCTTGAACGAAGAGTCAAAGGCTAGAGCGCTTTACACTAATGCGAGGCCTCGAGGTCTTAACACTGTAGCACACGATAGCACAATGGTTACAGATACAAATTGTTCAGGAGAAGAGCGTGACAAAGGAAACAAATTGTTTAGTGCGAGGGGAGTGGATTTCTGGGAACAGTTCGGACGAAAAGTCAGTTACAGTTGAAGCAATGAATTGCTTGGAAGTTATCTAGGAAAAGATAGTAAATAAAGGCCTGATGGTTTTCGTACAAAGTTAATCATCACTATTACCTCCTAAATCACTCAAAGTCGCAAGTTACTATAATTATTATGTTGTTGTTATTATCAGGGCGCGATTTGTAGGGGGAGGAGGGGAATCTCTCCCCCCAGCTGCCCAACTACATCCTCTTACTGCTACATCCACCACAGCTACATCCCCACTGCTACATTTCCCCAACAACTACATCCCCAAGCTCGACATGCCCCCACTGCTCCAGGTCGCAAATCGCACCTGGTTATATATATATATATATATATATATATATATATATATATATATATATATATATATATATATATACACCTTCAAAGGAAACTTAAAACCTGGCTATTCTGCAGGAGCTACTCGTGATTTCTTGTGTAAATCTTGTGTGATTCTCTGTAATGTGTTCACGCAGTTCTTATAGGACGAGTTACCACAATAATCAGTACGTTGTAATAATAATAATAATGATGATGATGATGATGATGATGATGATGATGATGATGATGATGATGATGATGATGATGATGATGATACCTACTTATTTACTGAATCTATCTTAGGACTTACCGGTGCTACTCTTGTCAAATGAATTCAACGCATTGCCCATTCGATTCTTGCTGTTTTTCTTTTTACCAGCAAGAACTGGTTTTGCTGGTTAAAAGGAAAACAGCATGAGTTTCGCCATCTGGCGGGTGACGTATACGGACGTCGGTATTGGTACAATGAAAGGTTCCATGCTGTTTATGTCTGCGAACAGAGTTCGAATTGGGCCACTGAAAAATGTTTTATATAAAAACTTCTCATGATCCTAGCGAAAAAAAAATAGTTGATTGATTTTGTTTTGAGTTCAACAGGAGATAAAGTCAATCTGATACAATGTAGAACGACATTTCTAGAGAGCATTTTGATGAATGCTTCGTTTATTTTGTTTCTTCAAATTGACCGATTTTCGTTCAAAGATTGCTCTACATAAATGCAATCGATAAATCGCTACGCTCCAAGGAACGCGCCCATCATCGCCTCCGATACTCAGGAGGTCTTCCTACCTGTCGTCATTAGAATTATATTGGACAGGTACACGGAGAATTTCGCGGTGAAGGTGAGACGACGACGATGATGGATTTCGTTTTGTCCGGCTCCTCTTATGTCACGCTCAGTGCTGCTGCTACCTGGAAGCGGCAACAACTCATTCACGTCACGCAATCGAAGTGACGCAGATGGCCACATCGACTGACATCGCCTTCCATTGACAACACTCAACCCAGACCCCCTTCCCCAGCCCCTCATCCACAGCCTGTCCCATCCAAAGTCCCCTTTCGTCCTCCTCTACTTCCACCTCCTCCTCCTCCTTCTTAGTCTTCCTCTTCTTACTTTTTTCTTATTATTCTTCCTCTTCTTCTTCTTCCTCCTCTTCTTCCTCTTTCTTATCTTCTTCTTCTTCCTCCTCCTCCTCCTCCTTATCATCATCATCATCATCATCATCATCATCATCATCATCATCATCATCATCATCATCATCATCATCATCATCATCATCATCATCATCATCATCATCATCATCATCATCATCTACCTCTTCTTTTCTTCTTCCTCTTCTTCTTCCTCTTCTTCCTCTTCTTCTTCCTCTTCTTCTTCCTCTTCTTCTTCCTCTTCTTCTCCTTCTTCCTCTTCTTCTTCTTCTTCCTCCTCTTCCTATTCTTTCTTGCTGTATTCCTCAGTTCTTTATAATAGAGTTGTCGATAATTGATTACCTGTTAGCCTCTTTCTTTTTGCTTTTGTGCCTCTGTTCCTTTCATGTTGACCGGTTTTCTCTATCTTAAATCGTCTTATTCCTCTTATGTTCTGACCTGTTGTTTCTTGGTCACATCATTTATCAACTGTTGGAAATCCAAGTTAAAGTCACTCTCTCGGATACAGGCATTTTCTTCTTTAGGTCAAAAATCGAATATCGAAAGGAAGGGAATGAAACTAAACATTTGGGTCAACTGTATGAAAACCAGAAAAAACAGTAGAAACTTATGGAAAAATCAGTAGGCGGTGGGGTAGCCAAGATTTCCGGAAAGGGGTGTTGGTTTCGATCGTGACCAAACTTTGCAATTTTTTATCTTTTCTTTTTAGGAGCTGACACTCTTTTCCATGGCACTTTAAAAATTTTAAATCGGCAGCCAGCCAAGAGGGGTTTGACCCTCAAAATCGCGTCCGAAAATGAAAAATGCATGGAAAAGCATGTAAAAATGTTTCGTTAGCAGCCAAGAGGAGGGTTTAACCCCCAAAACCTCCCTTGGCTACGCTACTGCCAGTAGGAGATAGAACATCCAGTATTGTGTGGAAGGCATTCGTACATTTCTAAGACTATAGCTTTTCTTCATCGGTGAACGACTTTGTGGTGGCGTTTTCAGCTGAAACCGTCTCTTTGAGAGCGAGAATAGAAAATATAATTCTGTTTCTTGCTGCACAACAATAACATCAAATGGATATCGAAAATTTAGAAGTGAGAATCCATCGATCCCCACTGTTTTTTCTCAAAATCGACCATAACGACCCATGGATACATACATCATAATTCGCTATCTCAAGCATAATAATAATAATAATAATAATAATAACAGTATAATTAATAGCATTAGTACCTCTAGTAGTAGTTGTAATAACAATAGTACTAGTAGGAGTAGTAATAATAGTAGTAGTAGTAGTAGTAATGGTAGTGTAGTAGCAGTGGTAGCAGTAGTAGTAGTAGTAGTAGCAGCAGCAGTAGCAGCAGTAGCAGTAGCAGCAGCAGCAGCAGCAGCAGCAGCAGTAGTAGTAGCAGCAGCAGCAGCAGCAGTAGTAGTAGTAGTAGTAGTAGTAGCAGTAGCAGTAGCAGTAGCAGCAGTAGTAGCAGCAGTAGTAGTAGTAGTAGTAGTAGTAGTAGTAGTAGTAGAAACATCAGCACTAATAAACAGAATTAAATAACAATAATTTAATGGCAACATGATAATGACAGCAACAACAATACGATGGTGACGACAATAACAATAAAAGCAGAAAAAGACATTAAATTGGATTTGCTTTATTACGATGTTGTTAAATTCTTTGTCTTCTTATCTTCATGCAAAACAATTAACAAACATATTTCTTAGTATACACTATACAATGTCATTATTCCTATAATTTGATATCAACACTAAGTCTACTGTACATGGACACTTGTACAGTATAACACAATATGTGAAATGATCTAATAGCCTAACTATGATAACTATGATTACTCCTTCTAAAATCCCATGGAATTCAGCTCCAAACATAATAATAATAATAATAATAATAATAATAATAATAATAATAATAATAGTAGTAATAATAATAATATGATTTATAATAGTCCTAGCCCTTCGCTTGAATGCATCAGAGCATAAATCTATATGGGCAAGTATGTCTAACGGAGAGTTTTGAAGCTGCTCGTGATGCAGGGTATCTGTGTGTGCTGTGTGCGCGTGCCTAAGTGTGCGTGTGGGTGTCTCTGTGCGTATGCGTCAGTGTTTCCGGTCGCTACCGGAAATGATCTCATGATCAAAGCCGGCGTCAGGAAACGAGTCATCTGGCGCGACGGAGACGGGAACCGACTACGTGACTTTCACGCACGACCGATTGAGGCACTTCCGGTAGCGCACTTCCGGCGGCGGCGGCGGTCGCGACGGCGCTCACCTGAACGACAGGTGAATAGAAGTCATTTAGCGCCTTGAATTTTCCAATGAAAAAATGATCTTGAAGCTAATCTGCTCAAAATGTCGAATGCGCGTAGATTATCTACAGTTCGTGCCGGTTTTAGACGTGCACTTATTGCGAGGTCGATTCTCATTAATTTAATACACGATTTCACACACTGCATATCCTGCGCAGCGGTTAATTAATTAACTAATGGTCGAGCGGATGTAGGTCATAATGTTGAAACTACGTTTGCGGCTTAAACACGACCGCAAATATCGCTATATAAATTGAAAATTATTAAACCAGTACAGTACACACGCATTTATTTATTTATGCCGTCGGTACTTTATTCCCGAAGGTCTTATAAAAAACATTGTCCGGAGACAAAAATTAAGGTGCATTAACGCATTAATTTGTGTTAATATATGTATATATGTATATATATATATATACATATACATTCTTCAACGCCATCGCATTCCGAGGAACATTTCCAAATCTGCAACCGAACGAGAGCTAGCACACTATAATTTCATGTCTCCGGACAATTTTTATCATAAGTCCTCGGGAATGAAGTACCGAGGGCATAATATATATATATATATATATATATATATATATATATATATCTGGCAATTAACGCTTTCATTGCCTTTTGTAAAAATGGTGAAAAATATGGTCTCTCTTCTGACCAGAACCTTCTGAATTTACACGTTTTTATGGAAATTAATTTTGAAGACATCGCCTTTTCATTGATTTATTTCACGCTATATTTTGCACTTAACTCGCCAATTACCTATCGGCTGAGTTGGTTTTAGGTAGTGCGGTGGAGTTGTGGCATGATTCTTGCTAGGCAATCGGAGGGTAGCGGGTTCGAATCGGACCCTTTCCACAGCCTGTGGACATTTGGTAAGGTCTACTACTACTACTACTACTACTACTACTACTACTACTACTACTACTACTACTACTACTATTATTATTATTATTATTATTACTACTACTACTACTACTACTACTACTGCTACTGCTTCAACAAAACTACCACCCAGTGTTTAATCTAGACTCCTGGACTCCGGGGGAACTGACAAAGCCGGGAGAAGTCAGCTAGGGGCTGCTGTTAGTTGATGCATTATGCCAAAATTTCCGAGGGGAATTTTAAATTTCAGGGGGCATGGCAATTCCCTCCCGGAAACGGCCTAGATTAAACCCTGGGTCCATCGGGTAAAAATTCTGTGAATCAATAGTCTAGATATAGGTAGAGTCGATTAAACAGTACATTTTTCAAATCTCGAAACACTGTCGGCCTTTCTTTTTGCTTGTCAAGCTTTTTTGGACGTTGTGTGACAAATGTGGCTGTATGAACACGATTCCATGCCTTTAGATTTTCTAAACAAAGATTATATTCGGAAAATAAATGCTTTTTAAATAAAGAAATAATTAAAAATCATTGAAAATATTGTTAATAGAAAAGGTGGATCCATACATTTTAATTTTGCAGGTGGGTCTGGTACCGAAGTGCCAATTGCACTGATCCGATGCAATGACGTTATGTTTAAAATCCAAAATTCTTGTGTTAAATATTTGAATAATTTAATGCTGTGAATTTCAACTTAAATCTTATGCAAAAAATGCGACGATGTCAAGATTGAATTTTAGAATTCTTGTCAATAAACTATTCTTGCAATGCTGCAAAGTTAGAATTTCTTGAATATTTATTTGTCTTGAGGTCTCCTTCAGTTGCTCGGCCTCTTCTTATACGCAATGGTCGTCAGCGATGAGATGAATTATTCGAGACCATTCGAAGATTCGAGTCCTTCGATCGGATACAACTACGGCGTCGGTTTCGTCTTCGCCATCGTCGCCTTCCTCGCTTCCAACCTCTCCGCCATCTTGGCCGCTTACTCGTTCCGCATACGACAAGTGGAAACCTGGCTTCCGCTTTCCACAATTAAAGAGATCCCCGTCAATGTTCCTTTGAGAGATGAAAGAAAATAGGGTTAACAGATAATCGAAATGCACGGCGTGTATAGTTTCAGTTTTTTTTAAATCGCTGCTTGTTTTGCGTCTATTTTTACCAACCTACTGAAATAAACTACAAAGAAGAAAGCATGGAATAGCTTTAAAATGATCAGATCTGGTCTTGAAACTTGTCTGTTTGACTTGGCTTATCCCCTTTATAGATTGATCCCTCGCTGTTCTGACCGAACTTCCCCGGATTGACCTGGCTCTAATTCTATTTGGTTTTTGTGCGCCATCGGCTGATGTCCTGGGCATTATGATAGTGGCGCCATACAGTGTAGAAGTCTATTGATTGATTGATTGAAAAATGTAGAATGACTATAATATGTACAAAAGATGTTATAAAACATTCCACCAACATGTATTTTTAACAACGAATTTCTGACAATAATTTTCAACCTTAGGCAACAATAGACTGATACTAAGAGCGCCATTTGAATCGCCATAAAGGGCTTTTAATTGGTGCGGTTTAAGTTACTAATTGATTGATTGTTTGATTGAGGATACAAAGCATAGCAATAGAGTGTTGTCTGTAGAATTTTTGAACAATCTTTTTTTAAAATCTGGTAGCGTAATAGTAATAACACTACTACTACTACTACTACTACTACTATTATTACTATTATTACTACTACTACTACTTTTTTTACTACTACTACTACTATTAATACTACTACTATTACCACTACTACTAATAATAATAATAATATTAGTAGTAGTAGTAGTAGTAATAGTAGAGTAGTAGCAGCAGTTGTTGTGGTGGTAGTACTAGTAGTAGTAGTAGTAGTAGTAGTAGTAGTAGTAGTAGTAGTAGTAGTAGTAGTAGTAGTAGTAGTAGCAACATCAACACTAATAAATATAGTAAGACTCCATCTTTCCTCTAAATCCAGAACTGCTTACGGAGATGTGATGTGTCGCAAATTGACGCAAAATTCAAATCTGAAGAACGTCTGAGATGCCTAATTATTATCTTACACTTTATAAAGTCTTTTAGGATCAATTTCAATTAATGAGTATGTACTAATATACTAGCACTGCACATACTCCGATGTATCCATACTATTCTAACGTGGCAGGTTAATAAATATAGAGACTGTCAGTATATGGAGCGAGAAAATGGCAGATTGGTAACACACTATAACGGTACGCCGAAGGAACAAGGAACTATACCCGCTGGAACCCATATGACCGATTCAGTATCTATTCGCCAGATGGCGGTGGCAAAATGAAGAGTAACGTTAGGCTGCGAAGGTAAGCGTAGACTTGACTCTTGACTGGCAATCAATTCTAGACTGATGGCGTGAGCCACCTGCGTCGCTGCATGCCGAAAAAGAGATCAGCGCCGAGCCCAACGCTCGAAATCAAGTATCCTTATATCAGGATTCAATGGTATCCACTATCCCATACTTTTGATACTTTAAAGCAGCGGTTCTCTTGTTGGGATTTCTTGCACGTGGTCTCTTAGAAAATTTTGTCAATACTCGCGAACCTGATAACATTTGACTTTTAAATTAACTGCAATTAACACAGAGGCTTCTTGTTCTGTCACAAAATTATTTAATCAGAAAATTGCAAATCTTAGACATCAAATTTAAGTTCAAATGGAATCTCTTAGAGTCATCGATGCGTTTTGCGTTGGTGAGATATCTTGAGCAGTCCTATGCTAAATGGAGCAAGTCAATGCTTTTATTTGGGTACTCTGCAGGCCTGATGTTGCATGACAGCGGATTAATAGTAATTTGGCTGTAAAAATACTCGACAACACTTGCTATGATGAAGTTCTCAAAACACCAGGACAGGAACGGTGTTGCTATCTGATCATTGAAAACAGACTGCATTAATTATTTCAACCTAAAAACCTACGTGTAAGAATAATAATCAGAGATTCAAATCAGACTTCTAGTCAGCCAGATATACTTACTTGACCACTTGGATGATAGCAAGTAAGTAAGTAAGTAAGTAAGAGAACGTCAAGATTAGAGTGGTAGTTCGTCAAAAAGACTGCGCGAACACTTTAAACAGAATTAACCATGATATCTTATAAACACTGTTATCACTGTTCTAATCATCAGCCGCCACAAAACCATCTTACAACCACCTTTACAACTATGTCTCAAAGCAACAACATAAAAATGTATGTAGCCATATACTTTTAAATGTATATTAGGCTATACATGCATGCTTATTGAAGCTACTTTCATATTCATCATTGGCGTGTGGTTAATTAAGCTGATAGGCTTGGCTTCCGTCTTTCCGATGTCTGAGCATGTGTTCAATGATTTAATTACTGCTTACCAATTGGGCTAATGTTATTACTGTGAGTTGAAGACTTGATTTTCATAGAGGTAAGTAATTTGTTCGCCCCATCGACTTAGGTAAGGAATCTATACTCTCAAGCATGGTTCTTAAGTATAGCTTTGTTAGCAAATGGGGAAACTAAATATGAAATGATCAAATGGCGAGTATTGCCACCATCAGGGGCGGCGCTGGGTTTTGTTGACTGGGTGGGTCTAATGCAATCTACACAGCCAAGACCCGGCTCAGACTACCCCTGACCCCCCAAACAAAATTTCTCTGCGTATTTGCACGATTTGCTTGGTTGCCTCTGCCCAAGGCTGGGTGGGTCCGGACCCGCGGACCCACTCCTCTAGCGCCGCCCCTGGCCACCATGATCTCACTCGAACATAAACAGTGCGCTGCTATTTAGGCGTACATTCTGATCTTATAGCTATTTCCGATTTGCCATTCATCGCCTGCCATAACTGACGTATAAACGCTTTGAGAAGTTTTATTTGATAATTCTCGGAGCAAGATATTCTTTCGATAAGAAATTCAAGTTATGGAGAAGAGATGCCAAAGGCGATCGGATGCAGCAGTGATGAGCAGTGTTTTATCCAGACTCCAGGCCTTTGGGGGGGGGGATTGAGGCTTTCTAGATGGAATCGACTTGGTTGGAGGGGAAAAGACACAATTCAATGCAAAATTTGTGTAAGCGTTGGGATTGGGGGGATTTTGAGTTTTTTTTTTGGGGGGGGATCTCCCCTCCTAACATGCCTGGTTAAACACTAAGTGATGAGTGACTTTGCTGTATCCTATCGTCCTTGGTATCTCTTCTCCATAACTTGGTTTGCGGATCACTGTTATGAATCATTGAGCAAAAATTTCACATTATAATACTTCTCAGTCAAATGGACATTGTCTCCCATTATGCAATAGTACAACTGGAGCAGTCGCAGCTGGACTTTTCATTAGAAATTTGAAGACACATTTATTTAATATTGGATATGAACTGTGTTAAGCGATCTTGTTGTGGGCCTTAGCCTTGTCTATTGCGCTATATAAACTGTCAATAAATAAATAAATAAACTTTGAGGGTTCCTGTTGAAATTTGTTACGCGGATAACGTTGTTCTTGTATGCCTTTGACAAATGTAGAGGCCATAAATACTACAAAAACAACTCCGGAGACATTTTAAAATTTCGATTTGTTGACATGCTTGCCACTCATGGGCGTCCGCAGAAATTTTGCCAGGGGGTGCAAAACAAGGTCTTGTGACGAAAGAAATGAAAAAAATTTCCAAGCGGGTACAAAACAAGGTTTTGTGACGAAAGAAACAAGCAAATTTTGCTTTTTTCATAACTCCACAATTTTTTCAGGGGGTGCAATTGCACCCCTTACCCCTCTGGACGCCCATGTCGCCACTCTTACTACGTATGGCCTGAAATCTTTTGTAACTAACTTCTTGCTTTGTACCTACGACAATACTTGAAAATCTCTTAATATAGGCCTAACAATCTTCAGATTTAGGCTACTTTTATTCGTCTTTATTCGCTCGAAACCGTTCTTGCAAAATCATTTATACCGAAAATCATGCTTATGCCATCAAGAAATACGAACTCTCAGAACTATTGTGTCAATGCTGACTAGTTACATATTGCACAGTAGCCCAGTGCTCGGTACACTGTATTTACGTCTGTTGACTAATTTAAAGTGTATTAATCATGACGGCACAGGCCTAAGTAGATAAACAATGTATAAGTAAGTAAATAAGTAACGTTCGGATTATTGAGGTGCCTCGTTCACAGGTGGACTCAGTGAACACATTACATTACATTACACATTACATCATAACTGGCTACATTTATTTCCGATGAATGCACAAAATGCAACGCATTTCACGACAACGATTTCAGCAACCTGATCTCAAAATACGTGTAAAAGAAAGCGTGCAATTCAATATTGGCCACACAATGTGCTATATCCGCCACAATAATTATGCGACCGTCGACAGATTAGCAAAAACAACCCACCTATCATTTTCATTTCTGGAATCTGCACAACTCCGAACTGTTCATTAAAAGTCATAAAAATCAAGACAAACCAGAGCATTGTCGTCAAGTGTGCTTTTCCTGTCTTACTATGACATGTCTCGAAACTAGAAGCGGCACTTCAAGCGGCAGATAGGCGGAAGATGGCAGAGTGAGTTACGCGTTGGAGTGGCAGGCTGACGGAGCGGGTTCAAGCCCGGTTAACGCCCCTATAGTGGCTTCCGCAAAGGCAGTAATGCCTCCTAAGCCACTTAAAATCACGCTAAGTTTATTTTAATTGTAACTGCTGAGCGTTTTAAAAACAAAAGAACTAGAGCTGTACCGATTGCACATTTTGCCGATTGTTCCGATTAGCGATTGTTCCGATTGTTAGACAACCGATTGTTTTACCGATACCGATTATCTGTCGATTTCTCCAAATCAGGAGTTTTTAATGATCATGAAATCAAATTTGCCATAAAAGTGTAGCGTAAATGCACATGCCCTCCGTATGCAGGTTCGATTCGAGGTTTGCCAAGAGATTCAATGCATAATGTGTGCTTGACCATTAATGAATAATGATTTTGCTATCAATACTTATTATGTCAATTTTTAAATTTCTATGTTAACATTGTAATTTATAACCGATTGTTCCAATTATCCTAATAATCGGCCAAAAAACAAGTGCTACTGATTAATCGGTATCGGCACCGGACTGGCACCCGATTACCGATTGTTCCGATTGTCCTAATAATCGGTCCGATTGTGAATATTGCCGATTAATCGGTACAGCTCTAAAAAGAACTTTAAAAACCACTTTACCCACTTCAAGCGTCCGATATCCTCTCCGTTCGATAGGATCGGCTGACGGCTTATCCGAAGCAGAGTCGACAATCTACAATCTACAGAATGACACTCTACCGAAGCTCTTGATGAGTCACAGGGACAGATATTGACAGATATATTAACAGATCTTTACACGTAAAGATATAAAAAGGCAACACGAGCATAGATCGCATTTTCAATGGGATTGTCTTTTTTTCTTGGTAATACGTATCTCTTCAGAGAAGTGATTACAGGTATAAGCTTATAATAGGCAATTAATTAATCGAATCTAACTTTATTGCCCTGCCGTAATGTCCTGTGGCGGGCTGTTGTTGTAGGTTCGCGAAACTACAGTACAACGCTGGTTACGACGGTGGTTGTATGGTTGAACCAGTGAGTTTGCCGTCCAGTCTTGGTCCGGAATACTCGTGCCTTTCAAACTCTCCATAAACTACGTAGTACGTGCTGCAGTTCAGGAACCGCCAGTTACATTAGTAAGACTTTCGTTCTTAATTATAATGCAAGTAAAGTAAAAGAAAATCTCGTGGATTTCTATAGCGCCTTGGGAAGCAGCACAACAGTAGCTGCTTATTCCTATAGGCGCCAAAGAGGAGAATGGAGAATGTCATTGACTTGATTGATAATATTCGTAAGTGCAACTTGTATAACTATATCCGTTCATCTAACAATAGAAAGATAATAATTAATTAAACAACAATAACGGTGAACCAACAATAGCCTATTGTAATTGTAACTGCTGCGATACTTAGCTGACGTCACCACGCAAGGAATAAGTAAGTAATCTACTACAAACATTACTAAACTAGTCCCTTTATTTTCGTGATTCTCAATTTAAATCTTTTACGCAGGTAGCCTATACTAAAATCAAGTTCTGTAATATAATAACTTGATTCATTAAAATTATTTTATTATATATTCCACAAAATTGTCCAAATTCACAGAAATTCACGGCATTCGCGCGGGCAAATGTCAAAAAAATCACGGATTTCTTGGCTTCCGTGACTTCGAGAATTACTATTGGCCCTTATCATCAATAAACATGGGATCAGCGTCCCATGGGTTCTGACGCCATCCTTACAGCTTGTTGCAAGAAATCAAAAATAGCTAAGACAATATCTGTCTCCAGAATTTTAACCCTGTTTTCTTATTATCGGCCTACTTGGCGCCGAGCGACCGGTTCCCGTCAGAACACCGAGGTTAAGCAACGTCAAGCGTGGTTAGCAATAGCAAGCTCGATCATACGTATCATACGTATTATATTTTTCGTATCATACGCACGTATTTTAACGTGTGATTCCTTATCATACGCGCTATCATACGTGTGCAAAAATACAATAGCGCTACATAGCCATGAAATTGCGTCAATCACCGCAGTCTGTTAACCATTTACCTGAACAATTAAATTAAAAGGGGAATCCCTATACAAAGGAATTTTAGAAAACGGAGGTCTCGGGTCAAAAAGGTAAAATTCTAAAGCAGCTGCAATTTTGCTTCAAATACGAGTCTTCAGAGAGCATTCCTAGCACACGCACAGGTCAAAGATACTTCAGCTATCCACGATCCTTGATATCAGTCACCAAGTCATAAATCTTTAGCGTCTGCGACGCCCGTATATGTACGTCGTGCGCCTCACAGAACAGAAGGCATCCACCCCCAGGGTGCCAATTATCGCCTTAGATTAAGTTTCAGACTCCACTCCTGTAGAAGAAGATGCAGAGGCAATAAATCGTCCATACGAAAAGGCGATTACCGCCATAACTGAAATTTGATATATCAAGTAGATCAGCGATTCTCAACCTGTGGGTCGCCACTCCAACAGGGGTCGAATGACGATTTGCCAGGGGTCACCTGAGTCTACCTGAGACCATCGGCAATATGGGGTTGTTTCCTTTCTGATGCGCAAAACTTGACATTGTAGGCCAAGTAAGCAAATTATAAGTAACCGAGAGGACTTACAAAATACGCGTATCATACGCGTATTTTATTTTTTTTATTCACACGCACGTATTTTTACGTATTTTATTTTGTCATACGCGTATGATCGAGCTTTGATGGTTAGTACTTCGATGGGTGATCATCCCGGGATATAGTCGTGGAGTCGGTGGCCAACTAAGCCGTGCATTGCTTAGGGCGTCGATAAGTTATCAGCAGTATTAAGCTGCCAAGGTAAAACTTGTGTTCGGAAAAAGTAATGGTAACCTACTCTAGATTAATGGCGCCAAGCCTCCTGAGTCGCTGGTTATCTTGTAACCGGAGACCAGCACCGGACCCTGCGCTCGTTCGAGTACGGAACTACCTTTACCTTCATCACCATACATCATCATCATCGTCATCATCATCATCATCATCACCATCATCATCATCGTCGTCGTCATCATCATCATCATCATGTTCTCTGTCCTGAGACAGGTTCAGGGTTCTATTGTTTCGATTCCTCTCTGCGTCTTGCCTTTTTCATCTTTGATTTATGCATAGGTTACTTTACATTTTCTTATTTATTTACTGTAGATGGGTAATCTTCGTGATTTTCTGAGTGGATCTCCTCGAATCCGAGGCATTGCCAACGATGACCTCTGCGATCGTCTAAATTCCCGCGTCACGGTTATAATGCTTGTCTGTTTTGCCATCTTCATCGCAGCAAAGCAGTCTTTTGGGACGCCACTGCAGTGCTTCCTGCCAGCACACTTCAAGGGATACCACCGGCAATTTGCAACGAGTTACTGTTGGATAAAGAACACCTACTATCTTCCAGAAAACCAGGAATTTTACTCCGAGTGGGGAAACGAGGAAGACAGACAGATGATAACGTATTATCAGTGGATACCGCTGATTCTGATCGGTCAGGCGCTTCTCTTTTACCTGCCTTCCTGCATTTGGCACGGGTTGAACAGTAGAGCCGGAGTGGATGCTGACGACATACTCTTCTCGGCGCACACCCTGGCCTTGACACAGTTTGTTGAGACGCGAGACAGAACACTGAAGATGGCAACGAACCAAATTCATCGATTTTTATCAACACAGAACCAGCACAGACAGCTCGCCTGCGATTTGAAAAGCATCTTGTCAAGAACATGCTGTGTTCTGTGCGGGAAGAGGTAGGCACCATTTGGCACTGGTTATTAACTGATCTTTAAAGCGTTCATAACTATTGGTTCACTTATGGAAGTCGGTTTAAATGAAACGGAGAACATTTTTTTAAGAACATATTTTCATTTTCAGCAAAACTAATTAAACCATAAAGGAAATCTCATCTGTAGGCTACATAGCATTGGACAGTTTTTATCAAATCTCTAATAATCAAAGTAAGAATGAACAATGTTGATGACGGTGATGGATATGATGGGGATGATGATTATGATGATGATGACACTACTACTACTACTACTACTACTACTACTACTACTACTACTACTACTACTACTACCACCACCACTACTACTTCGTGGCATTTGGAACGCTCTTGTATAAAACTGAGGCAGAATATATTGACTGCTTCGTATGGTTTGATGCAAGGAAGATGGAGACACAAGAAAATGTGGATAAATTTGTTTCAACATTCTTTTAATTTTTTGCATATCTATAGCCATCTGTACATAAATCGTAGAATAGTGTCATTAATAAAAAAATACAGCATCGGTGTTTTTGGTTGTGATTGCAATGTTTTAACAAGCCATAAACTTCGTTTTGCTTCTAAATCCACGCGTGTTCACAATTTTTAGCAGTACTGTAGTCATGCCAGTGTTTCCACAATCCTAAATATTTAACAAGTGGCCTGCATAGAGTAAATAACGCTGACATGTTAAAGTAGAACGATAGTTGGAGCGACAAATGTTAAACAGCTGATGATCTGCGTGTAATTTCCTTGTTTTTGTAGACTGGGAAACTATCTTCTGCTGTTGTTTTTCTTCTCCAAAGTCTGTTACATCGGAAACGCAATCGGTCAACTGTTTCTGCTAAACGTCATCCTTTCAACTAAATACAACACGTTTGGCTTCGATTACGTTAAAGAAAAGCTGAACAACGACGTCGTCCAAGCGGAGGATAGTTACGTCGCCTTTCCCCGTGTTACGCTCTGCGACTTCGAGATCCGAGGCCAAGATATGAACAACGTTCAGCGCTATACCATTCAATGCGTGCTACCGTTGAATCTTTTCAATGAGAAGATCTACATATTTCTCTGGTATTGGTTGGTGTTTGTGGCTTGTGCCAGTTCGATTAACCTTGTATTGTGGTTGCTGAGGGCCACAATCAGTAAAGACCGCACGCGGTTTATTATAAATCATCTTAGTCTCGGCAATGTAAAATACAGTGATAGACAAGCACACGAATTTCTTGGCGACTACTTGAGACAAGACGGCTGTTTGCTGCTTCGACTGATCTCTCACAATTCCGGTAACATAACTACCGCTGAGATCACACGCTCTCTATTTGACTTGTACTGTGAACAGAAGCACGATGATTACGATGATAACAACTGCAACGAGAAAAGCAATCTGTTTTACGATAAAGAATTTGCCTAAGTTGGCAATCGGGCTGTTGGAGTCTGTTAGAATCATGACCCACACTGTATTATTTTGTAAGAAAGTTTTTGTAAGAAAGTTTTGTAAGAAAGTTTGTAAGAAAGTGAACATTCTACATGAGTTGCAATTAATTGTTTAATCGTTTAATATATGAAGACCTCTTTTCTTGTTTTTAATCTATGACGACCCTAAGACCCTATTTCCTGTTTTTATTTTATTATATATATATATATATATATATATATATATATGCATATTGATTACACGTTCTGCATATTTAGGCTACTCAGATATTCAGTATCTCTTGTACTATAAAAATACAGGTTGACTTTACAAACTATCCAGAAATTTAGCATACCGATTGCTAATGGGTACAGTAGATTCTAAGTAAATAAACTTGTTTATTAGGGATTATGTTAATGTATAACATAGCATATTGTCTTGTTTTCATGTGCACCTGGAATTACCATTTCAATAAGGATCAGGCGATTTAAACAATCTGTGAACTTCAATAAGAAAGAAAAACAAATATTTATGATTTAGCCGTTTTCTACAGTACGCACCGTGTCTATAAATACTGTAAATATGGTTTATATCTTAGAGTGTTGGAGCCGGCGCTGGTCTCCGGTTTCTTAGGTAAACATCGACGCGGGTGGCACACACCATTAACCTAGAGTAGGCTGCCAGTCAAACGCATAGACCCGCGCTTTACTTCGCAGCAAACGCTGATCCTCAAGTCGATGCTATAACCGCCCTCTAGCGAGTCGACCTTAGGGGCTCCTACGGGAGTTGAACCCGTTCCGTCAGCGTGTCTGTCAAGCGTGTAACCACTTCTGCCATCTTCCCGCCTCACGCCTAATTAACTTAATTCTTTAAAAACACGAATACGCTGGCAGGTCGGTTCAATAATTTATGAAATCGCAATGCTGAGGAATTTGTGCTACCAGAAGCCCAGCAAAAGGAGGACATGTCCTCCTTTTAAAACCTCGTTCTCTGTCTCCGAAAGGAAATGACATGAAATGTAAAAATGTCCGACTCTCTGTCTTCATTCGTCGTCCGTTGACTAGAAGCTCGACCTATTTGGCCTTGAAACTGCACGCGGTTTTTATTATTATTATTATTATTATTATTATTATTATTATTATTATTATTATTATTATTATTATTATTATTATTATTTAAGACAATCTATAGAGCGCAGTAAGCATAGCAAAGGCTAAAGTCAAGAGCGCTAAACAAGGGACACTATAAGAAGCGTTAAAATGTGTTAAACAAGTGTTAAAGTCTTTATTTTAAATTAATTTTAAAACTGAATATGTCGATGTTAGTCATCAGTGCTTATGAGGCTAGATCACAGAAAATCCATATGGCTAAGCCTACTTCCAGTAATCGAGAAGACGGAGCAATTATTCTCAGCATTAAAGACGTAAAGTACTTTCATAGCATAAATCCGCCACCGGTGCTGATCAATGAATAAATATTAGTCCACAAATTGACAAAATACTGTTTTTTATAAAGACCTTCGATGTTTTGAAACATTGAAACAATAATAAAGTCGTGGCCGAACAAAATGTCCGAGGACAAAATGTCACGGACAAAATGTCACGGGTTAGAGTTGAAGTTAAGGTTATGGTCAGGGATAGGGTTTGCGTTACATTTTATCCCCATTATATCTTCGTGACATTTTGTCCCCATGGCATTTTGGCCGTGACATTTTGTCCTAGCACCTAATAAAGTAATATAGGCCTTAGGCCTATTATCACTCTTGCTTCAAATGCTCCTCATGCATTTCAATTGACTGCTAATGATCTCTGTCGATGAATGCAAATTGCATGATAAGAAGTCCTTCTTCTCCTTTTTCACTTTACTAGATTATGTTAAAATCTTGTTAATATTTTACTGATAACTTCCGCGTCAAATAATCCTAATGTCTTTCACGTTATTCAGCTGCACCTAGAAAGTTCAGTTACATTCAAGTTTTCCGATAACATCAAGAGAAGCTTGCGGGAGAAACACTCTAAAATTCATCTGACACGTTCATTCACATAATTATCATTTATTGTATAAAATCAGTTCGCTCTTTCAACAGAAGTGTCTTCACAATTCCGAATAGACAGCAGGTCATCTGGTCGTCTCAGGGGAGCAATCTACAATGGAGACGGGGACTCTAGGGCGTTATTGGCTGTTCGTATTCGTTGTGGTTGTTCTTCTGTTTCTTCGGATCGAAATGTGCAAACGTGAGATTCAAATTCGTAATTTTAATTATTGAATTTTGTCGGTAAACGATGACCAGACCCAGACAGAGAGTCTTGCGCGATTAGCATTCTAAATATTAGGCTCTTTTCGACATTAACATGGGGACTCGTGGATTCTCTTGTGGTGGATGAAAATTGCAATCAATTTCCAAAAATCCTCGCGTCATTTTGGATTGTCGCAGCACATAAGTGAGCCTATATATATATGCGCATAAAAGGCGACATTCTTGACCTTGCTATAAATCGCGATGACTGCGACATTGGATACATCTGCGTTTATCCGCCAACAATTTCCGATCACCGTCTTGCTACATTCAACTTCTTTCAAAGCCAATTTATGCATGCGGTTCGTCAATTAGGGGCGGCTATCCATTAATTATGTCAACAATTTTTGGCAATTTTTGTCCCCCTCCTCCCTTGTCAACAACTGTCAACTTTCAGTGACCCCTCCTATAATTATGTCAAAAACTTGTGACCCCTCCCAATAAGACCAGTGACGAGTCCCCTAAAAAGTTTAGAACAATTTTTTGGCAATTTTTGACCCTCCTCTCTTGTCAACAACTGTCAACTTTCAGTGACCCTCCTATAATTATGTCAAAACTTGTGACCCTCTCCAATAAGACCAGTGACGAGTCCCCTAAAAAGTTTAGAACAATTTTTTGGCAATTTTTGACCCCCTCCTCCCTTGTCAACAACTGTCAACTTTCAGTGACCCCTCCTATAATTATGTCAAAAACTTGTGACCCCTCCCAATAAGACCAGTGACGAGTCCCCTAAAAAGTTTAGAAGGTTATTATTTTTGCAGCGATGAGAACTCTTCCCTTTCTTTTGTTCATCAAGTGTCATAACGTGGTGAGGATGACCTTGTTTTTTGCTTGTCAGGCTTTTCTCCATTGTAATAAATAGTATTCCATGAAATTTCCTACTTTTTATCATTTGCAAAAAATTAAATTTTTGACGTCATCTTCTCTTGACCTCTCCCCTGTCAACAACTGTCAAACTGTTCTTTTATTTTTTTAACGGGCAATTCTGGCAACTGGCAAATTGTCACACTAGCAGGGCGCGATTTGTAGTGGGAAGAGGAATCTCCCCCACTGCCCAACTGCAACCCCTACTGCTGCATCCCCACCACTACATCCCCTCCACTGCTACATTTCCCAACAACTACATCCCCCAAGGCCGACATATTCCCCCCCCCACTGCTCCAGGTCACAAATCGCACCCTGTACACTAGCAACATTGTGATAACGCACACGTCAAGATTACTTCCTTCCTTTACGTTGTAGCTGTGGTTTCGATGTTTTAAAATGTCGCGTGATCAAAGCAGCACGAATAGTAACAGTGGAACGGAGCAGAGGAAAAGCTATTTTTAATACTAAGCATTTAAGGATTTGTTTGAGTTTGCTAGCGAGACAGACAGAAACATATAAGTGAAATATCTGCTGTGCTTAGCACTGTTGAAGCCATTGAGCATCTAGGGGCGTAGCCAGGAATATGATTTGGGAGGGTATACATGTTTGGGGGGATAAACCTTCACTATAAACCATATAAACTAAATATAACCACATATAAATCACATAAAAAACTTTAAGGTAGACTAATTTTGGGGGTATATGTACCGATATACACCCCGTCGCTACGCCCCTGTGCGCATCAATGTGGAACTCGAAGAAGCCTATCGAAGTTTGTTGTCTAAAATGTTCATAATCAGTGACGTTGAAAGGTTTTTGGGGTCCATTTGCAGATATAAAAGAGGCGCTATACAAATGCTGCATTGCACTCTTGTCTTGCGAAACCCGAAATTCTGACGATGGCTATATCAATGTGGAAGTCAACTATGAAGCGGACAGTAGAAATAGCCTTCCTGTCGCGTCAGTAAACGGCGTCTTTATACTTCATATGCGAATTCTAGTTCGCGTCTTTCCATACGACCGTTAATAAATAGATTAATTTTGTAATTTCGTCATTTAGGTCCGTGTAAATTCGGGCAACCAGGACGCGGTTGCAAAGAGAAATATTACTGGTGCATTAAAGATTGCTGCGAGTAAGGTTTACATAATATTGTCTATAATAGATGTAAGAATGGTGGAGGTTCACTCAATGCCCGCATGGACCGGTTTTAGAAAGGATAGTTGCTAGAGCAGCTAGACAAATACATAATCACTTAGCTCCTATAGTCCACGTTACCTCCATTTTCTGTCTGCTGAGCGAAAATGCCATTTCACCGAAACGGGTTAAAGGTTCTGCTGGCAGTTTGTGACGATTGTAGAGAAACAGTGACGAAGACTGAAATGAATTCAAATGTTTTAATATTATTATTATTATCTTGACAATTTATATAGCGCCGTACGCATGGCGACGGCCAAAGTCAAAGGCGCTGTACATATTAACATTCATAAGAAGTCGCAGATAAATGTGTCTTCAAGTTCTTCGCAAATTGATCGTAGGAGTTCGACGAGGTCACGTTTCTGTTAACTTTTGTCGCTCACAGTAGGCACTTCTAGTGTAAATAATATAATGTAGTAGTGAAATAGTAAAGCGTATCATCATTTCCTGTCAGTCTTTATCAATGGTCCCTTATGGGAACGTTGCCAGAAAGGTTAATACCAGGACCAAAGCTAAGGACTATCACCAATGTTCGATACATAAATGAAATTTTACATTCTATCGCAGTGCAACATTATTCCTAATGAACAGTTTCTTACACTTTTACACGCAGTTCTAACTAATATTACTTAGTGTACTATTTTTGATGAAATACTAAACAGATATTTTCCAAATTTGCCATGGGGACTATGAATGAATATACTAAATGAACATTTGAACATCGGGTGAGAGGTGAGTTGGTCTACTTTGCAAATGTCTTTCATAATGAATTTTTCAAACTCACGTGAAGACCAGTGACGTGCAGAGAGTGGGGGGGAGGGGCGCCCGGGGCCAAGTCGATAAAAAATATTTGACGAGCAAGAAAAAGGTCGCCGAGTCAATTTGACGCTTCCCCCATATGGTTGGCGCCCGGGGCCACCGCCCCACCGGCCCTCTACACTCTACCGATCAAGGCTGATATTTTAGCTAAATTGCTAACAAGGGTGAAAATCGCCTAATTTAATTATCGGCACTAAGTAGCCTAAAATGCTGGTAAATTGTTCGCTAAATTGACCAAACTGATCACCGCTTCAAGAGGTTCCCTATATTGACCATTCTGACAATTGTGCAATCGTGCTTTTCCATGCAAAAATTTAAATGCTAAGGTGTTCTCTTTTCTCTCCTCATGTTAAGGCCTATGACAATTAATGCAGAAAAATGTATGAGTTTGATTGCCAACAATGAATTCTGTAGGCAGTGGCG